>JAOUZG010037080.1:27235-38741 GCA_026289955.1 Argiope argentata
CGCAAGGGAAGAAAAATTTGAAAATTTTTGGATATAATTTTTTATTTGTTTTTGACTTTTTAAACTTAACTTTAGTAAAAGTGTTGTTAATTCTTTTTATAAACGCTTTTATTTAATGTATCTAGATAAATATAGTTCTTCTTTTTTTACTGTTTAATCATATTTTTTATTTTACTAAGTTAATGCATGTGTTATTTACTACTGTCCGCAAATCATATTTTTCTTTCTTTTCGGGGGGGGGGGCAGATGGAAAAAAAAACCGTTTAAAAATAAAAAAAAACTTTAAACTTTTAAAAAATATTAAAAAATTTTTGGGGAAATTATATATATAATATAAAGAAAAGAATTTTAAAAAAACGATAAAAATATTTTTATTTTTTATAAAAAATTATAAATATAAAAATATTTTTTTTAAGTTATATAGGTCAAATATACAATTCAATTATAAATATATATTTGAAATCTCTATAAAAAATCAAACCAAATTCATATGAGAGGAAGTTTTGTGTCTTGTGATGGACTACTAAAAGCATAAATGAAAAAATATATATATACATAGAAATAATACGGATTATTAAAAAAGTTTAGTATATGAAAGAAATATATATATATATCTTTACATATAATAAAGCACAATGTGTGTGTGTGTGTGTGCGTGTGTGTGTTGGCGCTGTACAAGACAGACCGTTTGACTAACAGCTACCAAATTCGGTACATGTATACCTAGGGTGCCGGGAATGTGCACGTCAGAGCCCCTTTTTTTAATTTTTAGCTGAAATTTTAATTAATTAAAAAATAAGCCAAATTTTGAAGTTATTCGCTATAACTTCCGAAAATATTACAGTACAAAATTGATTTTTGCATTAAGTTAAAGCTAAAAAAATAGCTTTTCAATGATACTGATGTTTTGACCTATAAATTAAAACTCTATTTTTAATGAATTTTTAAACATTCAATTTAATCGTGTTTTTTTCAACAATTTATTTCGCATGAAATAATAAAATTTTATCTTCTTGAGGATATAAAAAACAGCTTATAATAATATGTTACCAATACATTTCAGAAGTTCTGATTAAAAAAATAAGTTAATTACTACCAAAAATAAAACAGAAAAATATAACTTTCATCCCGTGATTATATGAAATGAAATAAATAGGAAATGCCATATTTTTTGAACAATAAATGCAAGAAAAAAAACTCTTGATCGTTTGCAATATCAAAATTATTAATTCAATTAAAGAATTAAAATGAATAAAAATACATAACAAAAATATATTATAAAAGTGTGACAGTTAAAACAGAAAAAGAATTTTTAGAAAAGCACCAAATGATAATCTTCTGAGAGCGATATTATTTATTAAAAAGTAAGAAATCTTAAGCGAACTTGAAGATGACGTCATTTCAAAGAAACGACGAACAAAAAGCAATTTATAATAAGCAGAAGTAAAATATTTTTGCTTTCGTGTTGTTTTTTTAACATTTTAAAACAATCAGACATGTTTTGAATTATTACTTTTACTTATGTGAAGAAGATATTTTGTGAAAATCAAAGAATTCGCCTTAGTGATTGTTATTTATCTCCGCATTTTAATGAATCATGCGAAATAAAAACGCGTCTTTTTCAACGAGGCATACATAATATTAAAGCTATTCTGGTAAAACCAAATCAGTTATTTGAAAACGCATCTTCTTTCAAACAAGCATACGTAAAAATTAATAATGCAAAATTTGTAAAATCAGATAAAAATATTATTTACCCGTATATTTCGGAAATATCAAAATTTTCTAACCACAACAATATCATGTTCTCATGTGAGAAAAAAATAAATCAACTATCATTCGAAATTAAACATATAAAAATATCATTTTCAGCACGTGTCTGCATAAAATGAAACAAATATGAAACATGATATTTTTGGAAAATAAATGGATGGAAACGTTTTCTCTGATATTTTACTATACATATATTACTAATCCAATTAAACAGTTTTATTTAAGGAAAATATGGCTTAACATCTACAAGATATCTTCTGTAATCGGAGCCCAACAGCTAATTTCTTAATTTTTTGGGAGAGACATACATATTTTAACAAATGGTCTAAGTGAAATATAAAATTAGTAGATTGAGAGAAAAAATGGTGATGAATGACGACTTTTTAATTTTTACATATATCATCTGCTCTGTGAATCATATTTAACAAAATATTCTAGAGACAATAAGTCTTTCTTAAAATAAAAAAAGTGGCACTCCAATTAACTAAATCAATCATCCAAGCTGATAAATCTATGAAAATTCCAATATAACTATTCGATAAAAATTGGCGATTTTAGATCACTTTATCAAGAATTCAAAGCCAATCAGGGTTACTCTAGAATAATTGGTCTAGATTATGATAATGATGATTGTTCTAAACTTGCAATATTCAGAACTGAATAAATCAGTCAGATTTGAAGAAGACAGAAATGCTTATTTATTTATTTATTTAAAAGTTGAAACATTAAGAATATTTTACAAATGTGAATCTATAAGACCTAAGGAATTGAAATCATAATTTTTTGAAATATATTTATAAACCTAAAAAAAATATTATTGAGAGCATTTATATACATCAAAAAATAAAATTAAAAACTGAAGGTTTCAATTAACCTGTGAAATTTTTGCTGAATAATTCCTTGAGATCTTATAAATTATAAAAAAATATATATAATGTTTCAATTTCTGTATTGAACATAAAACTTCAATGTCGGACTATTCTGCTTTCAATTCTTAGTTTTATTTAAAGACATGCTTGGATTGAGTAAAGAGATCTTTATATTAATGGAAGCTTCATTTCCATTTTAATATAAAACTGAATTTTGCGTGCACTGATAGAAAATCAGAGAGAGACGCGGAGTTCAAAAATAGGACAGCTTACGGCCTATATAATAGTATAAGTGAATCATATGACTATCGAAATTTGAAGCTTATAAAATATTTTGCTGAAAAACTTATTATGAGACCAAGTTAAAATTCATCGAACCCTTTTGTCGGAATTAATATTGACGAACCGGCTGGTCGCCAAAAGCGGCTAGTTTATAATAAATGGAAAATTATTATATAAACATTTATTTGTATTCAACAAAATTCTATTATTGAATTTCATATTGCTTTGAAGAATGAAATGAATAAATGTCCAATTATAATTAATAATAATGAATAATATTAATAATAATTATTTATAATAATTATTAATAATAATCAATAATGAATAATATTAATAATAATAATTAATAATTAATAACAATGAAAAATATAATTAATAATGAATAAATGTCCAATTACAATTAATACTTTGCTTTAAAACAAAGTTAGTCTTAGCTATTAATGAAATTAAACAAATGCATTAAAGGCTGAATTACATACATTCTATTTGAACATATTACAAGGCTGCGCATTTAGAACTTAGTAATGAGTACTGATTTACATGCATAATTAAAAATTAAAGTAAACGAATGAATGCCATTCCAAATTAAAAATTACTACTTAACAGGTGACACAATGTTTTTATATATCTGTAACATTGCTGCTGATAATCAGTACCATATAAATATTTTAAAATGTCGTCATGAAAAAATTTTAAGCCTAATAAAATAATTCTAGAAAGATTTGCTTAAAATAGATCTTATACTATAGTACCATGTTTCAGGAGATTTGGGCATTATTCCTTGCAGTAAAAGGAAAGCAAAAAGTAGATGTAGTTTTTTTATATCCGTATTTTTCCAATTTAATACTTTCAAATCGGATTTGTTGAAAAAGGCTTCAACATATTTATTTGTTTCTTCCATAATGTAACTTATCACTGTGTTACGAAAAAAAAATTCTGAAAAACATCATCGGAAAGTCACAAGGAAAATTTTTTACCCATGCACTGATACTAAGAGTCGAAGTAAATTGAAAATTTGGAGGAGCATTGGAAGGTCCTTGCAAGTCAATAGGACACCTACAGCGATCTGCATTTAAAATATCATCATCAGATTCACTTTCAGATTTAGAATATTAATCTTCAGAAGATAAAATTAATTCATCACAGTCAGAATCATTAGAATTTAAATCCATATTAAGTTCAACAATTGTCGCATAAATATAATGTTAATTAAATTTAGGGCAAGAAATAAATAGTAAATTTCAGTAATATACTAAAAAAGCTGGATGATATACATTTCATTAAGATAATCAACACTTATTTAATTAAAAAAATATTCGTAAGGTCTACTCAAGTTCCCTAAGCAGTGCACTTCACTCGAGTTTCTAGACCATTCAAAAAGAAAATTATAGCCACGAAAAATTAATAACATTTAGAATTAAAATCTAAAAATAAGAATCCTATTGAGTGCTTACATAAGCCAAACTGTTATAAAAAATACCAATGAGAAATTAGAATTTGATCATGTGACCAATATGAAAGCAGTGGCAGTTAAAAGTGATAACGGATTTATTTAGAGAGCCCTTTGCCCTCATGTGAAAGAGCTTTTTATCATGGCAGAACATGGTATTATTTTTGGGATGAGGTTTTTGGCATCAACAAAAATCTGTAAGCGAAAAATAAAAATTTTATTATCTGCACGATCGATGTAAAATATACTTCAATTAGATAAATTAATATACAAATTTCCAATTAGTTAATTTATTTTTTTAGAGTTACAACGGAAAATTTTTAATTAAAATTTTTATCATGCTTTAAGAATTAATAATTTACGAAAATATTAGCTTTTGAATTTTTAAAAGATATTTGTGAATATTATTTTTGCTTTGATAAAAAAAATAATTACAAATGATAAGAAGATTTTAACATCAAGAGAACTCCGATGATGCATCTATGACTAGACCACCAATAACTTGCTGATTTACCACACCAACATGATTACCAAACCAGATTTTACCAATTAATTCTATAATTTAGAAATTCACAATCCTCTGCATTTTTTATCGCAATCCTCTGTATTATTAAAGTATATTTTTTCTTTATATATATATATATATATATATTAATTATGATTTAGCACAATATTCAAATTTTTGTATTGCCATTTTTAAGCCACTTTTCTCCCATCTGAGTTTTATGACTGGAAGAAATGATCACTGAAATGAAAAACTCTGATCCTCATTCACAAACTGGCAAAACTATTATAGATTCATTAAAATCTATAATTTGTTGTTTGTTTTATTTTAATTAATGAACTAAAATTTGTAACAAGTATTTTTATTATTTCAATGAACTAAAAACCTAATTTTTCACTCACGGTTTTTAAACGTTGCTGAATTTATGATTACGTACTCTAGAGTGTTTTTTATTATTATTTTACTGAGCATCCATCTTTTGAAATTAATTTGCAGAGAAATATTGTAAATGAAACTTTTTTAAATTATCCAAACACGATGAACATGGAAGAAACGTTCTTAATTGGTCGATACTTGCAGCTAAGTCTCCTTTTTATCTACAAGATTTCACAATTTACGAAGTTTCACAAAAATTCATAATGTTATAATTTAATAAAATGGGTACAATTGAAATTTTTATTCCATTGCTGAAGTTAAATGAAAAGGTTTTTAGCAATATTTGTTGGCAGAAAAAAACATGCATTTATGAAAATATTACTGCGCAAACTGTGAGTAATTTTTACAAATAATTGGGACAAGTTTAAGAATGATATAATAAATTGACATTCAAAATATTCACGTACTAAAAATAAGAATGAAATGATAATTTTTAAACGATATAAGCCATTTTTATAAATGGGTGCTTTATTATTTTTTCTTATTTCAATATTAAAATTAACTTTAAAAACTTATTATCTCAACTTACATCTTTAACTTATTATCTCAAGTCAAAAATATCTAAATTAATAATATTTAAATAAACATATTATTACTAAAATATTTACTTGCTATACATTGACAAAAGATAGTTTTATTTTAAAAAAACCGAAAAAAAGTATCCACATTTTTATTTAAAAATTTTTGATAACAGCTATATATTTTCCAAAATGAACGTAGTATTTTTAATATTAAGTATTAAAAAATATTAACAAATTTTTTATATTCTATTTTAATCAGTCTATCATATATATCCTTTTATTTTAATTTCCAATGTCAAATATGCCAACAAAATGCTTAAAACTAAATATCGGAAAAAAACTAAAGTAAGATTCTCTGTGTGTTGGCAAAAAGAATGTATTATGTTCGTAATGCAATTTGATGAATGATAATTCCTCTAAATAATTCATTAAACAAAATTTTCTATTTTTTATACAAATTTATAAAATCATATTGTTGGATTTTTTATTTTTATTTTTGAACAAATTCTATTTTCTGAAAACATTACAGATTAAAAGAGAAGCTCTTAGTTCTCAGAACGAAAACCAAATTCTTATCTGAAAAACCGCATGGTAATTGCCCTGCCCTCAAATTACAACTTGATTTATCACTCGACACTGTTCACAATCTACCCCTTTTAGGAGAACCTGAAAGTCCAGACCCAGGAAAGTTTACCCCACGGGGTTAATTGCCGGGGGAAAGCAAAACATACCCTGCCGGTTTAGGAACGTTCTGACAATTTCTTTTCTTGTAAATTGTGTTCAACCTTTATTTTGACCGCTGCCGTTTTAAGAACATTCTTACGCTAGACAGCCGACGCTCGATGGGTTAATGTTCTCTCAAGTCAATAAATTAAGGATAATTCCGAATCACATGCAAATAGAACTCTAAAATACGTATATCACTTGCAAAATGACTACACACATCTTCAAAAATTATGCAAATTGCAGGAAGCTACCAGATGACACCGGTAGAACGTCACAATGACGAGAATGTAAGAGAGTGATTTATATGGAAAACAGGAAAAGAAGTAACATTGTTCGCAAGAGCTTTAAGTTGCTATCAAGCATACATCATGGACACCACAACAGTGAGCTTCTGTGATGTTTTCTTGACGAGTCCAGGTTTAGCTTATATTCTCGCCTGATTTTCATATGAAGAGCGCCAGGTACCCGTTACTATCAAGAGAGCATCATTGAGAGTCACCGTTACAGTTCTGCAAGACTACTCGTTTGGAGATAAATCATTCTGGGTTCCAAAACTGACCTGCGTGATCAGATTGAAAGCATGATAGGTCAACTCTATCGAGACGTCATTCTGGAACAACGTGCACATTAGTTTCGGGAAGACAGGGGTTTAGAATTTGTATTTATGGATGACAACGCTCTTCCTCACCGTTCAAACATCGCAAACAAATGCCTTAGATAGGAGGAGGACACTGTATGGAGTGCCGCTATTCTCACCGGACTTGAATCCTATATAGTATGATGAGGTGTGCCTCCGTATGCCTAGGTGTTGACGACATACTATGTACTTGCTATTAAACATCATATCAGACATGTAATATTGGTACTGTATTTTTTTTAAATTTGCTCCAGGAAGCAAAAAATCGCGATTTTTATTAATGACTAGCTTTTACCCGCGACTTCGTACGCGTGGAAATTTTGAAGTGTATATTTAAGAACTGATAGTATAATCATAATGTAAAATAGCAAACCGTTTACAGGAGACGTGAATTTTAAACATGAATTGGGGTAACAAATACAATTAGAAATTTTTGATTTCAATTAATCTGGTTTATTTTTAACCAAATTTACTTCTGAAGGAATCGAAAGATCTATTACTTAACAATCATTAATTTTAAATGCATCAAACACTACGAAAATAAACTAAACCGTTTGAAATAACCGGTTGTTATATCTATCCGCATTAGTGTTGGGGGGGAGGGGATTACTTAGAACTTTAAGGTTTTTCCCCCTTTACCGGGCGCAAATTAACAATCGCCAAAAATTTGAGAAAAGTTGGCGAAATTCTAAATTATTTTCGAACGGAAATATACCACTATAAGCATATATGAAAAATACTAGCTATGGCAAATACAATTTAATTACAAAACACACAATAGCACAGCTTTGATATAAAGTCATTTTCGCCACACACACAAAAAATAGTTAGCCACCACATTTTAGCGAAATGGCCGAATGTGGCTCGCATTGATTTTTTAAAAAAAATATCACATTTCCTATTTATTTTATTTCATATATTCACGTGCTCAAAATGACATTTTTCTAGGTTTTATTTGCTGTAGTCATTAACTAATTATTTTTTAAAACAGAGCCTTTGTAAATGCAATGACAACATATTATTAAAAACTGATTTTTTCGAGAAGTTCTTGCAGATAAAATTTTTATTTTTCGCCTACGAATTTATTATTGACGCCAAAAACCTCCTCCCCAAAACATCATGTTCTGACATGATAAAAATTTAAACAAGTCTTGTTACCTTAAAAGTATATTTTCTGCTCCAAAGGAAGTCATATGGAAACAGCTATTATATTTTTGTAAGGAAGTGCATTGAATCCTTTCCAGTATCTGAAACCAATGAGTACAATGGCTCTGGAGGCGGAAGCAATGGCACTAATTTCATTTTGTCATTTGTGCTACACAATCCATTTGCTTCATTATTGTATTTAAATGCCTTACAATGTGGGCAAACTAAGTTCATAGATCCAATAGCAACGCATTGGTAGGAACTGTTGTCAATTCAAACATCGAAATAATGATGACACCCCCCCCCTTCTTTTCTTTTTGCTATCCTTTTTTTCTTCACTACTTTTCTTTCTACAAACCCCTTTTCCACTTCGTTCTTTTTTTTTCTTCCCTGCCCAGACTTTTGAGCAGGCATACATTAAATATTCATACATAAAAAAAAAAACTAAGAAATTAAAAAGAATCGTTCAAACATAAATCGTTTCAAAAATAACATAAACACATTAAGAGCTCTTCATGCCGTATTTATATATAAAAAAGAATTTTTCATCTTTAAGAGTAACAATAAAAAAAACTTTATATCAGAACACAATCAATAGAAACAGTAAAAAATAAACCAAATAATGAACAAAATGATATTCACGTCCGTTTGGAAGAATGTTTTTAATCAGTATAATCAGCTGCATAAAAACCAATAGAAACAGTAAAAAATAAACCAAATAATGAACAAAATGATATTCACGTCCGTTTGGAAGAATGTTTTTAATCAGTATAATCAGCTGCATAAAAACCACTATTTTCTTTCTTTTTTACACTCCCTGTTTTCTATTAATGAAAATCAACTGACTTCGCGTATTTCTTTCTAAACAAATCATAATTTATTACTTCCTGCTATCTCACTCAGTTGGTGTGGGGGAGGAAATGAAGATTTTTGGCGGTAAAGTAAGAAAAGTGTCGTTTTAACTATTTTCCACGCAGTTTTTTCATGTTTTCTATCCATAAGAACCATCCTCGTGTCTTAACGAAAATATTTTTAAAAAATTAGCCGAATCGGTTGCGCCGTTCTCCAGTTTTGCGCTTAGCAACGCATTTCAAGTTGCATTTTTATTAATATAGATATTGAACATATAACATCTTCTTTGCTCTTTGCCTTTTGGCTTCATACTTAAATAACATTTGTTTTGCTTCTGATTCTTTCTTTTCCTTAATTTGCATTATCCCTTATTTATGGACCTAAGTGTATGTGGAACATCCAAATAATCAATAAAAATTAATATAACATAAATATTTAACACGTCAATCTTCTTATTATCACGGTTTCTAATGAATAATGGTTATTCAGCAGATGTATTTAGTGTGCCAAACTAATTATTAAGAAGACAATAATGACGAAATTCAAAACATAACCTGAAAATCTTCTGATTAATAAATGTACTATATATTCAAATATAACCTTTATAGCTAGTGTTTTTTTGAGTTTGAAATAGAAGGTATTTATCATTTGGTTTTTCCTTCAAGTAATATACCAGCAGAATTTCCGTCCTTGTCAATAACTTCTGTTCACGCTCTCTTAAAAGAGGAATCCCGTCTGTTAGAATCAAACCCTCCGATGCTGCGTGGTTAAAGGCTAGCTATTCCGACACAATATCTCCCCATTATCCGGAAGCACGTTTGTCATTACAAGATTCCGTGAACAAGAAAACTCCCATTGTTTCGGGCGAAGGAATCCTTCGATTACTCTTTGCAGAGATGGGACAATCACAAATGTCTTCTTTTATTTGATTTTTTATTCAATAAGAATTTATTTTTGTATATCCTAATACGCGATACTGCCTATGAAAATTGAGAAAGTGACAAGAATTCGATATTGGACTATCTTTCTTTCCTTTTTCGTTACAATTCTGGAATTTATCCACATCTATCGATAAGGGTGTCCCATAAGTTTATTTCCTAATAATGACTTCCATACACAACATTTGCTTTTTAAGATATTATTTGTTTTGTTTTATAAGAAGCCGTTTTGCTCTCTTTCCTGCTTCCATCTCTCGGGAAGTCTTACTGAGGCTTCTTTCCAAAGCTGTTGTGTTCTGGACCAGAAGCAATCCTCCAGTCGCTTTTTTATTTCGGCGATATCTTACGTTCCTTTCGAAATAAAAACGATCAAAGAAGTGATTTCTGCTCTACCGTCGACTAACCACCACAATTGGTGTTCAAACTCGCTCATCTCACAACGATCACGAACTGTTTCAGATAGCGGAGGAAAAATTAAAAATAATCGGAACTACAAACAAAATAAATTTCAAAGAATTTTATGATTACCAAGGAGACATGCAGGGAACCTACATCGTTTACTGCAATTAGTAATTGGCATGGAAGCAGTAAATATGGTGATTGCCAATTTCATGACTTGAAGTAAATAATAGAGGAAAGGAATTTTGCTCTCTTGGAATTACAAACAAACTCTAATTCTTAATCCCTTAACCGGTTTGCCCGTACGCCGTGCGTGCATCGACTTGCTATACAATTATATATAGAATGAATAAATATCTGAAGTGTTCTGCATAAATTCTTAAATGAATTGAAACGACAAAGCATTCCAAGATTGGAGAGTTCATCTAATTTCGTAGCTAAGGAAATAAACTAGTGTGTTTACGCTCACTTCGCAGTCGGCCAAACCGGTGCCGCCGGGAACGAAAAGAGCGATAAGAGCTCTATGGGCCTGGCACTAAACCCGTTTCAGCCATTATCACTTGCAACTAAGCGATGGATTGTATTCAGCGTTGGTCAGTTGATGTCCATTGTACTTAGTGTCCGTTCGTTTGTCATTGCAAAGATTTGTGAGCCTTTTTTGCACTAAAATTTTATATTATCGCCTCTGGATTACTAAAACGAAGTACCGTATCACACTTGACTATCATGTGAGTAATTAAGCTGATTAATTTTACTTCATAGCAGGTTTTTTTTCGTTTTAAGTTTAAATGTGAAGGATACATTAAGCCTAAAATCCTCTCTTGCCTCTTAGTATTGGATTTTTTAAATTCATTGCAGAGTGTAAAAATGAGTGATTTAACGATTCATATCATTCTATTTGTGTTAGACTAATAGAAGGATAAATTTGTTTGCTTTATATATATATATATATATATATATATATATATATATA
>JAOUZG010037085.1:0-14059 GCA_026289955.1 Argiope argentata
AAACACTGAAAATTATATATATATATATATATAATTTTCAGTGTTTTAAAATCATTACATTCTGATGTGAAATAAAAAAATTGCAGTGAAAAAAAACTAAATAAATGATTTTCACAAAAGTAACGAACGAGAATAAATTGCGCCAAAACATAATGCATTTGATCGCTCTCCACTCAGTCAGTATTTGCTTTAAATTTATACAAAAAAAAATTCGGAATTTTAGGCCATTTAGTCACATTACGGAATTGCTCATTTATTTATAACATTTTTAAGCTTTAGATTAAGATTTGGAAAATTGGTAATAACCCTAACTCTATCAAATGAATCTACCAATATTATACTATTAAATAATAACTATTTCTTAAAAGAATTTGCAGTATAACATTCAGAATAAATTCAAATCTATAATTGATAATAAGAAATTGTTATAGAAATATTATTACATTAAAAAAAGACTGAAATGTTATTATTGTTTTTTCTAAAATTGTCCCAATTAAAAAATGAAATATTTTTTTAATCAAGTGAATATATTTTTACATGAAATTTTCAAGTGAATTTATATTTACATTTATACTCTTGTTTTGTTAATATGACTTTCTTTCGACATTAAATATTTTTAACTGTCAAAAAAAAAGTGTGAAATTTTACCTTTTCTAAAAATGCCCTCATCACAAAAGGAAATCTTTATTATTTAAATCAAATGACAAGCATCAAACGGTCATGTTTCACCTCACTATAGCTGACTTGAATAAATGTTTTTAAAAATCATTCATCGTATAGACATGCATTATATAAAATTCAAATATATAGTACCGTTGATTTCTTTTAATACATATTCATAGAATGCATGGTACTTAGTATTCTATTGCATTCTTGTTTTATTTAATAATATTTCGAAAATTATAAAACAATTTAATTAAAAACCCTTCTGATAAACAGATTGTCATACAATTTGAAAGAAAATCGAATAATTATTTTTTGTATGTCAGTACACAGGGCCCGACTTAGCCTAATTGGGTACCAGGGCAAATACTTCTTTGGGGGCTCCCATCTGCTTCAATAACGAAGAATCGAAATTTATGGAGGTATTTAAAATTTTCACCTCATTTTAGATATATAACAAGAAAGTTGACTAGAACCTAAAATAAGTATAAAGTCCCCCCCTTACAATGGTCAGACGAAATATTCAATTTTTATTCAATTTTAGGGCCCCTTTATATGTGCGGGTAAGAGGCAATAGCCCCATATGCTCCTGCCTTCGTCAGGCTTTGTCATCACTTATCCTTATTTTAATGGTATTAATACCTAATATTTAATTAAATTTTTAAATAGCTCTTAATTTTTGCTTGTAAATAACTTTTAATGTAGTTTTTATTAAATATGGTGCTGAATTACTCTTACAGCTACTGTGCTTTTTAAAAGAAACAAATGTTATGCTCCGTTGTGCTTAAAATAAATTATTTATTGGGAAACAGATTTCTCGAACCTCTTAACACATTCACAACTCCCCCCCCCCTCCCCGAAGCACGAAATAAAGTTGTAGAAACCATGTGTACCGCTTGTTAGGGAATTATACTTACGTATTAATCAAATTTCAGCAAAAACCAACTATCAAAAAAAATTAGTGTGACTAAAATTTTGCTAAGCATTTTTGCAATAAGTTCGAAGGTAAGGAACTTTCATACAGAAATAAATGTGAGAGGAGAGAGAGGGAGAGAGGAAACCGGTATCCTTCAAAATTTAAGATGACAGTTTCGAAAGGCATATCATGTTACCTGACAGTTAATCGACTTGTCATCTGCATATCGTATCAGTCATTGACACTTGATGGAATCTCTCGGGAAAAGTAATACTGATAAAAATTTGTTTTTTTTTTTCAGTGTCAGTATTTATAACAAGTATTATAAAAAAAATTTAAATCCGTTCCTACTTAGGCCAACAAAGAAATTTTTTTATTTTAGTTTCTTTTTATTAAATAATCTTAATTAATATAAATAATTCAACGAAAGGTTATTAATTTTCATAAGAATTGAATTCGCATTTCTTTACCTTCAAACAAAAGATCCTCTCATTTTATCGATTTAGCTACTACCTGTTGAATTCAATGTTCATTACAAACTGCTAAAACTCAGAAGTATTAAAAATTAATTTAATTTAATGAATGAATAAATATTTGAAAAATTGTATTGGCATCGAGTGTCATTCACTAAGGGTTTAAAAAAATGTATTGGAACTTGAAAGGATGAATAAAAAGTTTTATATTAACAATTGAAAATTTGAATAAGATCTAGTGTAAATATATATAGGGAGAGTTAGAACTAATAGAAGGAATTAAAAAATTACTAGATGCAGATTTTAAATCGATTGTAGAATATATGACGTTTTCTGTGTTTGCGTACATAAATTCGATTTTTTATACTGTTTTTAATACGATGCTAGGGATTTATATTTTATAGCAATAACATCGTTTAATTTTAACAATCAGCAATTCTGATTACTTTGTATTTTGGATTAACTATCCATAATAATTGAAAATGTGATATTTTTAGGGTGGCATGTTATTTGTTAATTTCCAAATTAAATCTCCAACAGACCAAATTATTGTATCTAGTGCTACCAGATTTTAAGCGTTGTTGCTTTCTTGAATAGTTTTCAAAATTTTGTTTTTAAATAACTTAAAATAAACCGAAATTTTTAAGTTTTTTTTTCCAGTAACATAGAAGAATATTGTAATATAAAAACTACATAATTTTAAAATTCTAAATTAACCATAAGTAAATACACAAGAAAAATTCGCCGAAAGAACATAGCGTGTATGTCACAGAGAAGAATAAACATACTAGCAGTAACCGCGCGGCGTTGCCCATGGCATAGCATCCAAGAAGAAAAATTAGCTTTAAACTTCAGTAAAAAACAGCTACAAAACAATTTTTAAAGTACACATTCAGAAATATTTAGACTGTTAAAAAAGTAAAAATTTATGACCGTAGAGAAAACACGGGCGATCATTTCGTTCCTCGGGAGATTCATTCTGACTCCGCAATTCAGTTGCAGCGCGATTTAAAGAAAGACGATTATTTCGCTCATCAAAAGACTCTCTTTCTCTAAGTGTGGACATTATTTCTTTGATATATGCTAACCGAACGTTTCTTTCCTTTTCGGGCAAAGGTCGAATTTCCCTTTTTGGGGTGTGTGGGGGGAGGGAAAGCATATTGAACTTTGAGTTGCTATTTAAAATAAGAAATGTAGCGCGCACTACAGCTCTTTCTATTTGCACATGCGCAGTTTGAGGTTTTCGTGCATGCGCGGATATTTGCAAAGTTAAAATCGCAATTGTAAAACTTCTCTTTTATTTTGATATGACTTTATGGTTCCCCAATAAAGACTCTACAAAATGATAGTTTACTATTTCTCGAGTTTTTGTAGCTCATATATACTTACGTTTTTAAAAGACTTTGTTTTATACTATGTATAAGTTATTTTACGCATGCATTGATATTTTTACAGATAATCAAATTTTCTTTGGGGTCTTTTATTATTCTAAAATAGAAATAGTTTAATCATATCACAAAATGTAATGTTTTGATTACTAGACTTACTTACTTATTACTTACTACTTTTCATAAACATAAACTCAATAAGTTCTGAATGACTGAAGTAATTCGATAAAGACGGTACTTCAAGTTTATATAATAGAAATAGAAAATTCAGAAATTTCGAATTTTAATCTTCTTAAGTTGTTTTCGATGAATTCGGCTCTTGTTTAGGAAAAGTCTCTGGATTAATTTGTGTTATTTCTTTTTAGCTGAAATTGAGATATGCTCTAAATGATTATTTGATTACCTTGAGTTAGCATTATCTTCCAAAGTAGTTTTGAAAATACGTATTTATTTGGTTCTTGAAATTATAATAGTTTGAGGTATTTCATTTTTTCTGACATTATTCACATTTTTTATTATTTTCAACAATTTTATAAACACGAACGTTTTGGAAAAAGTGAACCGAAGTTGGTAAAACCAAAATGAACGTTTAGGTCAAATTTACACTCAGTAATTTAGTTCAAAATTTGCCGTTTCTAGAGTTGTCGTTGGACAAGGAGTACCTAGCATAAAAATATAACGTATTTAAAATTAAAACTTAACTATAAAATGTTTTTATTCTCCGATATTATCTCTTCTGAAAAACAAATGAAATAATTTCATTACTTATTACAAAGAAATTAAATTGAAATTTTGCAGCAAATGGCAGTTTGAAAGTTATTTTTAATGCAACAAACTAAATTGATTTGATGATAAGAGAATGAGTGATAAAAAAAATACTCGTATTTTAAATGAAATCAGAAGGAGGATTATGTTTAGATCTGTGGCATACATGAAATTAGCTATCTGTTTTATTAGAATACATTGAAACGGACTTTTAAATGTTAAAATTATATAAATGGGTGTAGCTGTAAGAAGTAAAGATTATTTATTATTTTAATATAGAGATTGATATAGATGAAAACTATTTAGTGAAATACTTTTTAAATATATATCCAAAATAGACATATAGTATAATAAATAAGTGGCATTTTTTACTTTTGCTACTTTGACACAAAAATTTAAAAACTTATCAAAAAAGAAAAGAAAATATTTAAAACCTTGAAAGTTTAGTCGCATTTGAAATTCATAGATTAACTGTGATTTAGATATTAACTGGGACAAAAGGGTGGTCGTAAAATATTAAATTGTAATTTCGTTTCGAATTTAATTTAAAATACGATGTTGAACTTCAAATTACGCCGCTTAATGCAATAATATGACGCTTAATTAATAAAAATATATATCATATTCACTGAGAAAATCTCTTTACAGCTGTATATTAGAAGGATTAATCAGGATGAGCGGTCTCCACGAAACTTTCTCGTGTATTTTCTAATAAAAGTGTTATCCCAGAGAATGTCTGGCCTATAATAGTTGCGAAATATTTTTTTGCCTCGAATTTCGCATTTTTACTAAATTTATTGTGTAATTTTTAACCGGTTTTTTTTTACAATCGATTATTGGTTAATAAAATCCAAAATTTTACTTTGAGTTTTAAAATAGTTTTTTTCATCCAGTTTAAATATTAACTTGTCACAGAATTACTTGTCTAGTTACTAAATCACATACCAAATTTCATATGTTTAATTCCCTGCGTTTTTGAGTTATCACATTTCGGTCAATGACAATCGATCAATACTTCGCTGGATTTGCAATAAATTTTGAAGGGTGTTTACACTAAACATGTTAAATATATGCGCTGGATTTTATGCATTTAGCTCTCACTTCGTTTTGAAGTTATCTGGTTGACTTATATTTTAATAATCGGAAAGGCAGACCTCCTCTGAACAGAGTTAGCTTAATAGACAGGCAGATATTTTTGTCATGTAAGAACATGATGTTGTTTTGGTTATGGGGTTTTGTGGTGTCTCCGAAAAAACACCCGCAAAAAATATTCTTTTTGTTATTGGTAGATAGCGAGTCGCCTTATCCATGACATTTGAGGTTTGTTTAGCCAGTATTGTTTGAAATATTTAATTAAATTTATTATCAATTGCTTTTTGTTTGTCGTTTCCATGAAATGACGTCATCTTCCAGCTGGTTTACGATTTCTTATTTTTAAATAAATAATCTCGTGCTCAGAAGATTATCGTTTGAGGAGTGTTTTTTTGGGGGGAAAGGAATTCTCCTTCTTAACTATCGCACTTTTGTAAAACGCGACTTATATTTATTCTTTAATGACATTATTAGCGCATTCTTACGAATTGTATTTTTCAAAATACTGTAAATATTAGAATATAATTTTAAAATCAATCTGCATTACGTTCATTGCATTTTATCACATATAATAATAAACTTTTTGTCGAAATTACTTTTTTTTTCACAAAATTGGTTGAGCTCCAAAACTTAGTTTGCCAGCTGGAAAAATTGAAAATTAAAATAAAAAAAATTATCATTAGAAAGAGAGAGAGGTTTCGTGATTGTTTCAAACCGGTTTAAAATGGTTAATGGTTTAAATTAATTAAGGCTAATAATTACTTAAAAATAATAATGTTCTCACTTGAAATTTGTGACCGTAGATTTCAGTTTTGTTGTTAACTGTTTATATTTATTTTTTAATTATGTTTATCGCACTCAGGGAAGCCTAAAACGCTGTGATTGGTCAAAATCTCTTATTCGAATTTCTTTTACAATAACAACATTTTTACCTGTGCGTCGCTTAAAAATATAAAAGAAGAATGAAATTTCCATTCTTTTTTTCTGTTATATTTGCTATATTAATCTAATTTTGTCTGTAAAAATTCGCTGACTCCTAATCCGTTTTAGAAAGGGGAGAAAACGAAGGGCTATCAAACATTTTCACTGAGAAGCAACTGACACATTTTTCAAAGTAACACGTAACATTTTACGCGACAAATGGCGTAACGCGTAATAGACTAGGAAGTGGATTTTATTTTTACTTTTTGAGTTATAAATATTATACTTAGCTCAAGTTCAGAAAGAAAAAAAAGAAGGACGTTGGCCGATATCCAAATTCAACAACGCCGCGCTCACACTTTTCCCGGTGTCGGTTGCCGTCCGCATTCCAAAGGATTGATATTTTGTAAAAATTGATTGTTCCGAAGGTTGGGATATAATGGGGTCGGCGACAGATGCGGTCCGGTTAAGGAAGATTGATTTTTGTCGAAAGTGGTTTAGTATTGAACTTTGAGAGAAAGCTGCTTCATAAAAGTTTTGATTTAGCAAAACGTGATCTTATGTGTGAGAGGGTGGGGGGCGGAGGGTGACAGAAAAAAACTTCCACTACAATTATTTTGCTTTTTAACTAATTAAAAAAAACTAGCTAAAGTTGTAAACCGATTACCAATCGAATCTGAAGAATGCTCAACTTGATTCAGGTTCTTCAAGCACTCATAATAATTTGACACAAACTAGTGTTTCAAAATTATATTATTAAATTCTGTTACAAGTGTTGTTGTTTTTTTGAAGAATTTTTGCTATTATGAGAAATTATGAAGAAGAATGTAGAATAAAATATTGTAATATTGTAAAATTATCTTCAAAATGTAAAAATTTGAGCTGCGTGCAACCGCGCGCCATTATCATAAAATACTCAAAATAATATTAACCCCTTGAAATACGAATTTATTTAACTTTCTAATTAGATGATAGATCCTATTTCAGTCATTTATTGTTAATCTGATTTTTAAAAATTATATATGGGGCATTTGGGATATTAAAGCGTTTCGAATTGATTTTTGCGTATTTAATTAAATTCTGTTGCTTAGTTGCAGACTTGAAAATAAAAATTCAGTCATTCGATGGGCGTGTCAGACACGTCATTGTATACGAAGTGGCTAAGCACTTTGCTTATATTTTTAGAGTATTGCTTCAATACTTTTTTTAGTATTTTAACCAAATTTATAAACAGTTTCCCCGCACACGTGTTTACTCTCTAACATTGAATTAAAGAAAGATTCTAAAAAATTGGTATAAGGTTGTTAGATTGTGCCTCAGCGCAAAAAATACTTTATTCAAAATATATGCCAACCATAGAAGAAGGCACAAGTTTATGAATGAAAGAAGGCTCAGGGGATCAATTAAAAAAACGAACTGCTGACAAGGGAGTTGAAGACAAGGAAAGTTGAGTTCTAAAAGAGTTTGAGGTGGAAGCTATCATATCATTTTATTAATTTCTGAGGAAAATTTGGAATGGTTTGAGCGTAAAATAATATTTCTTTGAAAAATTTCGATATTTGTATTTACCAGAATCATGCCTGAAAAACTGTTGATTTGCTAAAAGATTTGTCAAACAGTTTAATGTACTAAAGATAGGTTCGTGGTATTTTACCTTCTGTTCTATTTTCAAATCTGAGTGAATGACCGAGTTAAGAATGTTCCAAATGGAATTGATGATTCATTAGTGATTATCATTACGGAACTATATTGGTGTTTAAATATCAAAAAATAAGATGAAGATCTTGGTAACTCATTTTTAAGAATTAGGATCTCACTTTATAAGTTGGTACTTATGTCCCAAATTTATATAGTACTCATTAGAATAAAAAAAAGGACATTTAAATATTAAAATTTTATTTCAGCCGAAATTTTAGAATATCGTCTAATTAATATTATTATTTACTTTGTCGCAGAATTTTGCTTAGATGTATTTAATGTGGAAATGAAATGGGATTTATTATGGATACTGAGTTCGCGATTTCCAACTTGTTTTGCATATCCATAATGTAAGAAAACTGTGATGGTTTTACAAATAGTTTCGAAGGGCACTGTGAAGAGAACAACAACGAAATGTTCTTTTCTAAAAGTTAGGACTCGAGATTTCTCAGTGCTCACAGTGATGCGCCATTTAGTAAACCCTCCTTTCAAAATACCATTGTAATGTTCGCATTATGTAGTTGATTTATGACTTTTTGTACCATCACTACTGTAATCTGCGAATAAGCAATGGCTTCTTCTTAGGCCGGTTGGAATTCTAAGAAAGGAGGCTTGCTTACGGCTTGGGGGGCGAATTCGTCAAGGTATTGCACGTTCTCGTTAGAGTCCATGAGAGATAGTTTGAAGCCATTGTTCAAGACTGCATGTTTACCATTCCCCCTTCCTCCAAAGCTTTCCTTAACAAAGGGAAGAAATGAAGAATAAAATATTTCAGACATAAGTCTGCCCAAAGTGCAGGGTTAAATGGAACAATAGACTAAAAATTCTAGACCTTTAGATGGTGAAATTCCTCAACTCTGTGTATTGCATTCCTTTTCACCTTACGATTTTCTGGATTAATTCTGGATTTTCTAGACATATTTCATTTCAGAATTGGTTTTGGTGGTCGATATATTTGTATGAGGATAAAATTTAAAACTGAATAATATGTATAAGTTTATAAGAAAAAAACGTTTTATCTGCTTCCAAAATTATTTTTTATTGGTTCCCGAAATGAATGTTACTCGTAATTAATCATTAATATTACTTGTGTTTCATAGATCTGCCAACTAGTTAAATATATCTTTAAAAAGTGTCGTTCATTCATTCTGAGAAGATGAGGCAACTGAAAGCGTTACAATGCAAAAATCAAGCTGGTAGGTTTAAACTGTTTGAAAAGCAGAAAGATAAAGCTATTGTTCTCGAATGATTTGCTTTACAAATGAGATCGGTGAATCTCAAATTTTTGCATGTCATTGTATTTTGCTAATAGATAATATTAAGTTAAAGAAACTAATTAAGAAGAAATAGCGCAACCAGTCAACAGCAACAAAATTGCATAAATAAAGGGGAAAAATTTCTACACAACCCTCTCGATCGCTAACACAGAATGACACATTTTATTAGTATGTAGAGATGAAAACCAAGTATGGGTTATTGATGTTTTTTATTTATTTTTTTACTGATTACTTCTTACCAATCTAGATGACGAGGCTGCATTACAAATTTTATTTCTCTAAGTCATTACATTATAAAATGTTAGAATTCTCCTGCGTTCAAATATACAGATCTCTAAGCAGTGGCCGTTGGCTCTTTAGATTCAAAATTTGTTCAGTTCTACGGTTTTATTCATAAAATGATATGCTGGATGTTAAAAATTTTTGTATCAAGTTCGCATGGACAACATTCTTGCTTACTTACTTGGTCCGAAATTCGAAAGATTCTATTATAAATTTTTTATATAAATTGGAGCACAACTTCAATTCACAGTAAACATTCAGAGTAAGTCATATCACTGATTCCCCGACTCGACCTTAATAATAATAAACCATAAAACTGTAAAACTAAAAGCATAAAACTGCATGGAATAAACCATAAAACTGAATGACCAGACCGCCGCAACAGCAACACTTGCAGGAACAGTGATTGAGTTCTAAGCGTCAGCATCGACCACGGTACAATCCTTTCCACCCCGTCATCGAATGGAGGAGTCAGACCTCCACTTATTTGTGTACCCTCCAGGGTGGCAAGAACAAACTACCAAGTCGGAAGCATCTCATCCTAATTACAAGGGAATGCCATTTAGAAGAACGACCGTCAACCACTTTTTTCTCCTTTGTTACCAGCTGTAGTTATTAATATATAGTTATAGCTGTAGTTATTACTGTCACGACACCCCTATCATCTCTGAGTAAAAATAAGTTTTTATCAATAACTAATCGCCTTTGGCGACCAGCTAGCTTACCGGAAATATTGGTTGTGTTTACTTAATGCACACATGTGTTTGTTTAATGCTCATTAATATTCATTTCATACTCACAATTCCTAGGAGGAACTATTTTTGAGCTCCAAACTGTTACAGACAACAGAATCTTACATTTGATCTTTTCATTCAGTTTATAAATCATTTTGATAGAAGCAAGTTCCATGACATAACAGTGCTATTAAAAAATTAATTACCCAGATAATCTTTTAACTTCGACGATACTGCAAAAATAAATTTTTTAATTCCGATGTTCATGACAAAATTACTAAGCAAAATCTTTCTTTCTTAGCTTTTAACATCAAAAACAGATCACATGATCAATAAGTAATTCAATAGTGGGAACGATTTAACGCAGTTAAAAATTGTGTAAAAATATTTTTTTTTAATTTCCAAATTGAGTTACAATTTGCTTGACGATTAAACAGTTAAATTTATATAATTTAAAATAAAAAAACTCACTTTAAAAATACCTAACAAATTAATCCTGATCAAAATATGTTTGAAGTTATTTCGGAAAAAAAAATCAGAAATTCCCTCTGAAGTGCATAGTTTTACCATACATAGTAAATTTGTGCCAAATTTTATAACTAAGATTTTGTATTGCAGAGCGCCATCACAGAAGCCCACACACACACAAATATTTAACCAATCATATAATGCACACACGTCCACATACATCTTTATTATTCGCAAATATATTTAGCTTAAATTAGTTTCAGAGCCAAACGATTAGAATTAATTTAATAACATTTGCAACAATTACTTTTGATTTGGTATTTTGTTTCATCTTTTTCAAGGTCGAATTAAACTTCCTTGAACATTTTACGCACATTGTAAATCGTCCAGCCCTTTTTCACGTCTTTAATCCCAAAATATATGTTTATAAATCTTAAATGAATCACTTCATGAGCAGTTTTAAATAATAAATTTTGAGTGAGATAACAAAAAAAATGTTTAATTGTTTATTGTTTTCAAAAGAGTCTATTTAAGATCGCACATGAATTTTTTAAAAAAATTCTGATTTAAAGGTTATTTTTAACAAGATAATAAAGATAAGAAAACAAAATCTTTAATATATTTATATCTTTAAACTTTAACTATTTATTTATATCTAACGCTCGTTACAAATAACAACTTTTTTTAAAAAAAATTAAGCGCGCTCTGCAATGTGCATGCGAATTTCTATTACAGTTTTCGTTAGTTATTTTGAGTCAATCTTAACCGAGACACTGTTAATAGGATAATAGACTGTCTAGACGAACGCATTTTCGAGTTTTCTTAACATAATATAAAGCTTGCGAAAGGCTTGTCTATTAGGAATGTAGCTAGAATAATGCTCCAAAATTAGAACTATAGTGGCTATTGCATGGCATTTCTAAACTAAAAGAAAGTTCAAAAATTAAGTCAACCTAAAACAATCTCAAAGTTTGAAAAAAAAAAGCAAAAACATTTTAAGGTTGCAGATCTCCTAGATAATTGACTAAAAAAAAGCCTCCAAAACAAACAAACAAAAAATATCATTGAAACCGTTTCGAGTTATATACGTATTATGTATATAAAAATATACATATAATATATAAAGTGTATAGTATTATATACGTTATACAGTAATATATGAAAGCCAATAATTATTCACTGGGATAATCAGTTATTCAAGTGGAAATACCAATACGAATTTTAAGTTTATTTCATAAAAAGACGATTAGATTGGATTTTGATGGGACCCTGAATAACCCTAAACAAAGGGGGGTTGTAAGGAAAAGCATCAATAATATTTAGTTACGCTATAATTTTCAGGAAAACATGGATGACTCATGAATAACTGCGCATCATAGATGACTCATGCTTGAATATGATGGGCGGGGCTAGTAACAAATGATTATCGATAAATAATTAAAGCCTCCCTTTTTTTCTAATTTCGGGAAAACATTTCAGGGTTTTCACTGGAATTTGTGGAAATAAAAGTATATATATATATACTTTTATTTATAAAATGAAATGTATTTCGTTTTGTTTTTCGACATTACGGGCTTTATTTTCTCACACCCCTAATTAAATAGCGTATCACATGTTGGAATCTTTGATTCAAAGTTACAAATTGATACTTCAGAATTGAATTCATTTTTAAATGCTCATTCCTGTTTTATAACATTTATCTCTCAATGCAAATTTTTTTGTTGGATTATATTTAAGAATTAATTGCATATCTTTAATGTGAGTTATTAATATTTATTGTTAAAGGCTGAATGTAAGACTCCTATCTCCAGCCTGAACATGTGAAACACAACTCCGATGACGAATAATCCTTCCCTTCTCAGGTACAGTGATACCCAACAAAGGGATCTATGGGGGGCTTATTTCTGCGTAGGCATGTCCACTTTTGCCCATCGTTATCTCTAATCCAGCTGTTGGTTATCTGTTAAGGCAACTGTGTTATCTTCAGCCAATAGGCTACTTATTACCCTGTCGTCCACTCCCCCCTTAGCTACAATTTGTGATAACCCGGACTATCTCGATTTTAGAAACCTTTGAGTTCTGTATCGCATTTCTTATCGTTCCTGCTCTGCAATCGCTGAAGACGGAAATTTCTGAACTCTTTTTGGTGATTGCAGTATCCAGAACGCACCGGCCGTTCCTCGTCGCTGCTGCGGCAGTATCAACCATACACTAGGTGAGTCTTTCCCCTTTAATGATGAATTATTTATTTGTCTATTTATTTTTGCGCGATATATTTGTCTTCAGTTATTAATTCATTAGAAAATTTTTAAGTAAAACATTAAGCTTATAATAAAATTTCCTAATCCTAATAAAACATTAAAAGTAAGAAAGCATCGCAACTCATTTGATTATTTATTCGTTTTGATTATGAATATGAATTCTTTGCATAAATTGACGCATAATTGAAATAGAATCGTATGCATTTTTATGAAAAAAAAATCCTAAATTTTTAGCGTATTCTTTTGATTTCATCTTGGAGCCTATTAAGGTAATGTACAATGTAATGAACCCTATTTAACCTAAAATATAAAATGATAAGTATCTGTCAACTTCTCTTTTTTTTTTCAAACCTCCCTTTGTGAATGGATTTGTGAAATATTGATTATATTCTTTAAAAAAATGGCAATTTCATTAAAAATAAATACAACCCGGGAGTTGCATGTGTAGTATTTTATTGGCTAAGTCTATTGTTAAACCGTTTTAACAGCTAAACAATTTGCATCAAATAAAAAATGTTTAATGTTTCCTTGTATAAGGTGTATAATATTATTCCGAATAAATTCTATTTGAAGCAAAAACGAGGTGTATACGTTATGTAATTAAATAAAGTACTGACGACAGAAATCGTGCAATGTAAAAACGTTTTATGAATTACTGAAAATGCGTCATAACGCTAATGGATTATTTGTATAATGTAAAAGATTCGTGAATTCTATGAATATCTACATTTCATATTACTAATTGAAACATGTGACTTGAAAATAATTCTAGAAAATATCATGCTAAGCACTTAAATAATACTGCCTTCTCACGAAATTCAATCCTATTTCTATTGAAACAGAAATAAACAACATCATTCCATGATATTCTCAGGTTTAACTAGTGCATTTGTGTAATTAAAATAAAGATTTTATCATTCCCCAAATCATACGTAAAAATATCTTTTAATTAGTACTGTTCCTTTAAAAGGGAAATGAATAAAAGGCAGCGATAGAAAGCAAATAGTCAACGACCTCAAAACTACAAAATACAATGAGCTAGTTTGATTTTACTCGGGGACGAAAGATTAATACAAATTGTGTTTTATTAGCTTTTTACCTCTTGTCATTTACTGTAACGA
>JAOUZG010037097.1:0-10442 GCA_026289955.1 Argiope argentata
GTGGTAACTCAAATATAAAGCTAACCTTATGATGCAAAACATCGGATATGTAATAAATTTTGTGTTGAGTCTATATAAAAGTAACAAAAGATGTTAACGTTATTATTATTATTATTATCCTACACATTATTTTAAGAATGTTTTTATTATCCTACGAATTTTATTTATTATCCTACGAATTATTTTACAAATGTTTTTTAATCCCACGAATTATTTTACGAATTCTTTACTATCATATGAGTTATTTTACAGATTTTTTTTATTATTCTACAATTATTTTATAATTTTTTTTATTATCGTACAATTATTTTACGAATATTTTTTATCATCCTACAATTATTTTACGAATTTTTTTTATTTGCTACAATTATTTTACGAAATTTTTTATCATCGCACGAATAGTTTTACGAATTTTTTACTATCCTACGAATTAAAAACTGAAATATATAGTGGTGTAATGAAACAAATTCAAATAGATCAACAGATTGGTTGAATTATTTTTGTTTTGTCTTCGATTATGTTATTAACCTACCAAATATTATGCTGTTATCGGGCTTATCCTACATGCAAATAAACAATGTACTTTTCAACTTCATAAATAATATAAATATGATGTAAAAATAAAGATAAAAACTAATATAAGGATAACCTTTAAAGTAATTATGCTCACAAAAACACATAAAATCAAAAACTCACAAAAGTAATTAATTAATGCAATACATAACTCCCTCTTGTAGAGCAAGATATTGCCCTTGGATGTATGATAATGAGACAGACGTTTCGACCATAATCAGACAAGGATTTTAAACCGAATAATTTGAAAGGTCATCCAGTGAATTATTGAAATCATGCTAGAATGCTCAATATCATACCTACATTGTCGCATGATTTTAAAATTATTTCCGTATTAGAAAAGCAAAATTATTTATTGGATGCAAATGAAGTTTATTTTTTAAAATATGTTTTTTATTAAAAGATTAAGGTATAAATACCATCCGGCTTTCGGTTTTTAGTCAGTATAATCAGACACAGTTTTGTCTAATTCTCAAAATGATCGCACAAGTAAGTCATTTATCTGCTATCTTAAATTGTTTTATAAAATATCTTATTCCATTTTTCTGAATCTTTCTTCATCATAGATTAAAATTCAATATCTGGAAGCTTATTGTTATGAAATTATTTTGTGATATTTTTATATAAATTTTAAATATTCTTTCGTTTTCTGACGACAAATATTTATATAACTTTTTCACATTCATTTCAATCACAATGTGCAACTAATTTTAATTTGCCTATGCAGTATATACTCACACATTTTTATTTTTAATTTTACATAATTAGTATAAAAGAATTTAGACATTACATTAGCGTCTGTGTAAGGAAAACAGTTTATGAGTTTTAACCCAAGCCAGATATTACATATTTATCATGCCATCTAAATTAATGTTCCACAAAATGTACTTTAATGGAACATTAAATTTCAGAATGCAGATTTTTCACACACAAAAATTTGTATGAAAATTAAATAAAATTAAATTGTATGAATGCCTAAAAAATAAAGCTAAAATCAGCTAATGAGAGGAAAATAATATCTTAACTTTCATTGCATCATATTCATTTGAAATAGATTCTTAACTGTATATTTATAAAACAAAAACTTGTAAAGAACTATTCTTCTAAATATTTTTCTAATACATCACATTAAGATTTTAAAGTCTCATAGTCTTAAAAACTGTGGAATGTATTTTGAAAGTTCTTTTTAAAAAAATCGATAAACTGAATTTTATAGACACGCTGTCTACCAATATATTTCATTATATATTTTCAAAAAAAAATTCTTAACTTTATAATTGTTATTCATAGGGCCTTTCTTTTCATGCTATATTTTCATTGCAGCTAAGTTTATATATGTGTCTTTTTCACGTTAACATTTTTATGACACTTTCTACACTTCTTTTCTTGTATTTTTTCATATAAAATGTTCAAACTGCATATTCTCATTGTTAAGATGTGAATTTAAAATTATTATCTATAACATATGAATTCTTATGTTGACTTTACTAATTATGATTGACAACATTAATTTCGAGATTTATTTATACATCTAAGATTTTCAGAAAAAGACCTCAATGACTTTAAGAAAAAAGATTATTTTGAAAAATGGAGGTTTCCTACTCATCACATTCATCATTATTGAAAAGCGTTATTTTCTGTTCAAACACAGACCTACTTTTGAATGTCTTATCATCATGCTTTTGGGACTTCAATTAAACGTTATATTACATAATTTTTTTGCCAATATTATCAGTTTGAGTGTCACTGACTAGAAATATTTAAATAAATAACTGTTTCAGCAATATTATTTTTGATATTTTAAAATTATCTATGCAAATCTAAGTTATATCATTTGGAAAATCTTATATGAAATTTGACACTCTTTTACATATTTATGAATTTCGGTTTGGAAAATTCGACAGAAATGCAAATCTATATTTCAATTTGTACATTCAGGAACCGGAAATCTAATCCATTTAATCTGTAGGTCGCCTTCTTCTGCGCCGCCCTGGTGGCCGCTCAAGCCTCCCTCCTCGCTGCTCCCATCGTCAGCACCGGAATCAGCAACAGAGCCCAGACTCAGGATGTAAGTATTTCACTGACCATCATAATCTGAGTACAATCTGTGATAAAATTTCTGAAAAATGATTCAGTATTTTGATGAACATATATTACTCCTTACATCAAAATTATTTGTAATTGAATTTAACTCCTGCCTGAAAAGTAAGAAAGTATAATCCGTAATAAACATTCTGAAAAATGATTCAGTATTTTGATGAACATTTATTACCCCTTACATCAAAATTATTTGTAATTGAATTTAGCTCCTGCCTGAAAAGTAAAGAAGTATAATCTGTAATAAACTTTCTGAAAAATGATTCAGTATTTTGATGAACATTTATTACCCCTTACATCAAAATTATTTGTAATTGAATTTAGCTCCTGCCTAAAAAGTAAGATAGTATAATCTGTAATAAACTTTCTGAAAAAGGTTTCAGCATTTTGATGAGCATTTATTACCCCTTCCATGAAAATTATTTGTAATTGAATTTAGTTTCTGCCTGAAAAATAAGAAATATCTAAAGTCTCATATAATATTGCCATTTTACAGTGTATAATATGAATTCTGTCCTCACATTTCTACAGATGATTCCATCTCATTTGTGCAAGCAAGTATTTGTGCATATAATGTTTTGATTAATATTATTGCACTTTTTAAACGTTAAATTTCTCTCTTTATTCAATGTGTTAATAAAAGTAAAATATTAAAAAAATAATTAATCTGCTTCACTATAATTAAACTAATGATAATTATGATGACGTATCGCTTTAAAACAGAAGAAGGGGTGTAGTAACTTCTAAGGGTATGGACCCCTGTGCAGTCGAGAGCAGAAGTCTTACTTCTAACTCATATGAAGATAGCACACTTATCACATCCTCTTGAACTCCCCTTTTTACAGGGGTGGGGGTGGGCACATTCACTCACCTCACAGATAGAACACAGAAAAGCAACCATATCTGACAGGGGCTCGAACCTGGGCCGGCAATTAAATGAATGTATTAAAGAATTAAATTAATTCATATCAGATTTAGAAGCTTGCTTGCTTTTTTTATGGATTTGTCTTTAAAGATAGTTAATAGCCAAGACGTTTTTATATGGTTAAAATCAAATTAATTGAAATTTTTTCAACAACTGTGGCATATTTCTCTAAGCCATGATTTACTGTTTGCTTTTGTATATAAAAATTGAGCCTCTTTCTGGATATAATAGATATATTTAATGGGATTTGCAAAGTTTTAATTAATTGATTATCATAAGCAGCTTTCTCTTCTATTGACGAGTTCTTCTTATATTTAAGCTTGAATTCTTAACAATGTACACTTTTGTATACATTGTATATTTTCATATTAAATATCCATTCTATTTATTGTAAATTTCCTATAAAAAACGTTTACTTTTTACTATATTAAAATCTATATTTTTACTTTACATAATTATTGCATACTTTTATTTAAATCCAAACAATTATATATAATCTAAAACAACTTTTATACAATATATTAGAAAATATCCTACAAATATTACTTAATCAAAATAGAAATGGCCATGTACAAAATAAAAGACCAGATTTCTGCAGCTTAAAGAGCTTGTTTCAAGATCTCCGTAATTTAAAGTTTTTTTCAAGGTCTTCACAGTTTAAAATGTTCATTTCGATGAGTTATACCGAAAAGTTTGTGTCATGAATTCTGTAGTTTAATGAGTTTCTATCATGATTTCTGTATTTTAATGGATTTCTATCATGATTGTTGTAGTTTAATGAATTTTACTATAACAATCATGAAATGAGATTTTTGTAGTTAAAGGGTTTCTATCATGATTTCAGTAATTTAATGAGCTTCTATCATGATTTATGTAGTTCAATGGATTTTCTCATGATTTCTGTAGTTCAATGGGCTTCTCTCATGATTTTTACAGTTTAATGGGTTTCTCTTATGATTTCAGTAGTTTGATGGGTTTCTATCATGATTTCAGTAGTTTAATGGGTTTCTATCATGATTTCTTTAGTTAAAGGATTTCTATCATGATTTCTGTAGTTCAATGGGTTTATAACCTGACAGTAGTTTAATGGGTTTCTACTATGATTTATGTACTTTAATGAGTTTCTATTACGATTTATGTAAGTAAAGAGTTTTTACCTAGATCTCTATAGTATTAAGGTGCATATCATGATCCATATAATATTGTTTCTGTCAAGATTCCTGTGGTTTAAATATCTCTATCGTAATTTCTATAAATTTAAGGCAACCAATAGATATATATACTTTACTAAAACTATTCTAAAAAAGATCACTATAAACAAAAGAACTATCTTCAAAAATAAAAATGGAATTTATCTCAATATTTATTTCTTTATTTCAGGCTTTCGGTAACTACGCTTTCAACTACGGAATCCAGGACGGACTCGGTGCCACCAACTCCCGATCCGAAGTAGGAGATGCCCACGGAAACAAGAAGGGCACCTACACCCTCGCCGACATCGACGGAAGGGCCCGACGAGTCGACTACGTCGCTGACGGACACGGATTCCGCGCCACCGTCAAGACCAACGAACCCGGAACCGCCGCCAGCGCCCCGGCAGCCGCCCTCGTCGCCAGCCCATACGCCGGACCAGTCGCCCCAGTCGTGAACCACGTAGCCCCAGCTGCGCCATTGGCTGTTGCTGCCCCTGTCGCTTATGGTGGAGTTATTGGACATGGAGCTGCCCTTGGTCTTGGATATGGAGCAGCTCTTGGTCTTGGACATGGAGCTGCCCTTGGATACGGAGCCGGTATCTATGGAGCTGGAATTGCCAAAGCCTTGATCTAAGAGTTATATGCTAAGATTTAACGGACATTTATTATTGTGTTTTTAAAATTTCAATGTTATTTATTGAAGAATTTAATTGGATGAAGTTTATATGAAATAAATTTTGTTTTCTTATGACATGGCTGTCTGTTTTTTTATCAAGAAATAATTAAGTGTTTATTGTTCTTAAAGTAAAAATATTTGGCGAAATCTTATGGCAACATATCAACTCAAAGTTTGAGAAATGTGCCATTTTATTTCTGGCAAGAATAAAATATGGCAAGAGTTAAAGCTGGTTAGAAGTATTAGTTTTTAAGAATTTAAATCGCTAAAACTATATAGAAAAAAAAACTAAACCATTTTTTTCCCTAAACTGTTAAACTATTTTTTTTCTAATTTATTAATATATTTTGAAACATTCTTATACAAATGGTCAGAAAAAATAATAGTATGGAAATATTGCTCAAATATCAAAACATATATACATTACAGATTTCTCATTTTCACTTTTTTACCTATATGTTCAATTACTTTAATTTACCGAAGAGGGCATGCGAAAGTTTCAGAATTTATTAAGCACTACGCTAAACTAGATTTCGATAGACTCAACATCTAAAAATCGCGCCAGCTTGAAATAGAAATAAGAATGTAGTCTATAATGATTTGATCGAAAGATTAAAATTTCAGTACTCAATTTCGTGAAACATCCATTGTGTATTTGAGCCCTGTTTGCAGTTTAACTCTGCAGACCACAGTCAGTGTTTCTAGACTGGTATAGGCGTGAACGTTTGTAATATAAGCCTGCTCCAGTATCAAATCGTAATCTGATCACGGTTCAAATTTTGAGGTCTTTCTGCAAATAACCTTTGTACAGCTAAGAACAGGACGTTAATCTGATAAAACAAAACTGAATAGGAAGTAAATCTATACTTTTTTTCATAACTACAATGTAAAAGTCACGAATAACTCTTTTGTATTTAAAATTCAAAATACACGTGTTTTATATTTATGTCTAAATTTTTTAAAAAATCATTCGGTAGCTTTGATTTATAATGAAAGGCAGAGTAAAATATTTCTTGTGGTCTTTATAATATGCTTTATTAAAAGTGGCAGGCTTGCTGGGTATTACGTTCCGCAATAGAATAGGCTAGCGTCCTGACATAGAGGTAGCACGTTTTGTTCATGATGTGTGCGTCCAGGGTCTGAATCCCGATTCGGGCATAATTTGTCTTATGTGTTCTATATGTAAGGTGTGTGAATGTCCCCCCCCCTATGAAAAGTAGCCAAGTCGTACTCTTAGTCCTAGTTGGCGCTATTTCAAAACTAGAGACGCTCATTTAAGCTTAAAATTGCTGATAGGCATCAGCTAGCTTTTCTAAATGACAAATACCATTAGAAACAACGCTAGAGTAGAATGGAACAGTAATATCCATATTAATTTTTTTAATCTTAAAAATGGTTGCATTTCAAAATATCAGAACATTTACAACATTGCAGGCGAAAATTCCCCCTTATACAATATGCATCGAATAATTATAGTTTTGATACGGTGAAATTATCTTTTGAATCCTATTTAATATCAATATAAAGGAGAAAGACTACTTAGAAAACTTTGATATGGAAATTATAGAAATAAGCGTTTCAATTTGACTTATAAATGGATGGATTTTTATATTCCTTGAACTAGGCCAGGAAAATCAGAAAAAAAATTCTATTTTTTATAATTAAAAGTTTTAGTTTTTATGCGATATATTGGCGTTTTTCCGTAATTAATTTTAAAAATAACGTTTCACAAAACTGAATTTTTGTACTGTTTGAAGGTAACGAAATATCTTTTGAATGATATACAATAAATTATCAACAATGTAATAATTTTCTGAATTGAGACAATTTTAAAGAATGCAATATTTTCTTGCGTAATTTGCATTGTTGTAAATAAAAACCTAAAAATTTTCATTGTTTCATCAAATATTTAATGAAGCGACTTTTTTGAGAGCTCTTAAAAGTTTCTATTAATTATATGTGCATTCATATAATAAATATGAATTTCATATCACAGTAGGAAATTATTGAAATCAGTTATAAAATGGATTATGCAGATAATCAGGTCCTTAATATCAGGTATGTGGCCATAATTATGCTACTTAATACCAAACATGGCGATTTAGAGCATCTGTAACTGAAATTCAAATTAACCCATCGCATTTGATGAATGATTTGGTCAATGTTGAAATTGCTTTGCCTGGTAATTTGTTTGTTATAATAATGTTTATTTTAAACAAGTTTTGAAGAAAAACTGACTAGGATTGGTAATTGAATCTGAATTTAATGATGAAAAGGACGAAATCTAATGAAGGCACGTAGTATTGCTAATATGCTGGGGTTTTAAAGATATTTATAATTAAAAAATATATATTTTGTAAAAATTGTAAATTTTAAATAATAAAACATTTTTTAAATGGAGTATTTACTCATTTTTTTCCTCGACGGAAATATTTAAAAAGAAAACCTATATTATAGATAATTTATATTACTTTCAAATAAAGTTACAATTTTATACAATCTTTTCTATTTACATTTCAAAACATTAAGGGAATAGCTTGCTTTTCTTCTAAAAAAATAGATATTCAAAAAATCAGATTTTGCTTAAATCTAATTCTTTTGCAACCGCTTAGAAGATGAAAATATATTTGATATTTTTTTTATTTTCAAATAAATCTAGAATTTTTTAAGAAAGATATTAAATACCTCGATATACATATCTAAAGTTATGAGCCATAATTTGTAACATTTCATTGATATTAAAATCTTTACAATCTTCCATCTTCACAGAAACAAGAACAGTACAAATTGCTTCTTCATTGCAAAGTATATTTTTAAAATTCTGGACTCGAAGATATGAAACACAGTTATTAATCGCAAATATAATGGATCAAATTTTGCAAACTTGTTTTCAAGCAAAAACTTTACAAATTTATTTATATTCCGTTAGTTGAATTTATCAGAGATTCTAAAGTACTGGCTTAAAATCATGACACTGGAAGTTTCTTTTAAGAGTTTAAACAAGTTAATAACAGAAAATTATATTTGAGAACGACCTTTCCTAATATTACCTACTAAGTGTATCCGTGTACCTATACTCACAACAAACCACTTTTAAAAACATTCATCTTATATTTTTGTTATAAAATAAGAAAGAAAAAAACATATTTTTTTTTGTTTATATTCCTGAAGAAAAATAACAGTCGAAATATTTTACAATAAAACACCTAATATAAATTCTTATATTTTTCCTAATATCCAAAGAAAAAATTCTTTATAAAAACTGCTTTACTATATTATCTTAAAATAGAAAAAATATGTTCCTCATTGTTTAATTACTTATCTCAATTATAAATTCATTCTATAAAATGTCTCATGATTCATAATTTAATAACATTTTAAATGATTAATGAATTCAAATCCTGAAAAGAGCAGAGACTCAGAACTATAACATGTTTAAAATTATTTATTTATTTGATCTCAAAATATTCCGTCTTGTCTTCCAGAGAGATCTACCACACTTTGGCAACACCGAGACCGAGGGGAGCAGCAAGTCCAAGGGGAGCCTTGGCGTAACCGACCCCCCATCCGTTGGCGAGGATTCCATTACCGACAATGGTATTGTAGCCGAGAGCAACTGGAGCAGCAGCATATGGGCCGGCCCATGCTTTTCCAGCGACTCCCCAGGGGGCAGCTACTGCAGGGTGTGCGCCCCAGCCCCAACCGAGAGGTCCAGCAACTGAAGCATGAGCTGCTGCCAAGACAACGCAGAAGATGACGATCTGAAAAAAAAAATGTTACCATCAGTTGCTACTTCAGTATGAAGACAAAATGCGTAAACATAGAATGAAGAAACAAGTAATCATGAAGGGTATAGTCCATTATATGTTGTTGTTGTTGTTGAACGCCCCTATTGGCCAGCAGTGCTAGGCCAGGTCCCTGACTGGATGGGGAATGGTTACAGCCTCTGTTAATATCTAGGACTAGAGCACCTAGAATTAGGTAGAGGTTTGACTTAGCTCTATCACACACATTCTCTTTCACGGCCCCTTTTTACAAGGGGTCACATTTAAACATCTCACAGACGGCTCACAGAAGAAAAACCATGGCCTAACCGCGACTTCTAGAACACGAGGAAGACGCGCAACTTCTGTGCCAGAAATACGGCGTCCATTATATATATGCTGTGCCATCAGACTATAGTATAAAAACTTACGTAATATTATTGAAGATTAAAGGACGGAATAACGTCTTAATAATCTTCGCGAAATGAATAGCACTTTGAACCTCATTACGAATTAATCTTAATTTAATATTTTCTAAAAAGATGAATCATTAAATATCGAAGGATTCGTATAATTAATCTTCAGATTAATCTAGAAATATATCATTCCTAAATATTCAGTTCTAGAAATATATCATACATAATTCTTCAGATATAGAAATATATCATACATAATTCTTCAGTTCTAGAAATATATCACACATAATTCTTCACTTCTAGAAATATGTCACACATAATTCTTCAGTTCTAGATATATGTCACATATAATTCTTATTCTAGAAATATATCACACAAAATTCATATTCTAGAAGTATATCTTACATGATTCCTATTCTATAAATATATCACATATAATTCATATTCTATAAATATATCACATATAATTCATATTATAAAAGTATATCACACATAATTCCTATTCTAAAAATATATCATACATAACTCATATTCTAAAAATGCATCACACGCAACTCTTATTCTAAAAATGTATCAGACATAGCTCTTTGTAAGAATGAATGACACATAACTCATATTCTAAAAATATATCACATATAACTCATATTCTAAAAATATATCATACACAACTAATATTCTAAAAATATATCACACAACTCATATTCTAAAAATATATCACACATAACTAATATTCTAAAAATATATCATACACAACTCATATTCTAAAAATATATCACACATAACTCATATTCTAAAAAT
>JAOUZG010037098.1:0-14683 GCA_026289955.1 Argiope argentata
GGAACTCCCGAATATGTATTAAACTGCACCAGTGGAACTGCTTTTAACTGTTAACTGAGTGAAACTCCAATTTGTTTTTGTGGAAAACTGTTATCCGGAGGACGCTTTAAGGGGGGGGATGCATTGGAAGTTTGGGGGAAAGCAGCCATAGAGCTGGTATATAAATAGAGGGCGCCAGTCCTATCTTTCTTGTCTCCGTACCAGTACGCATCATAAGCACGTGTTGTGGGAGGAATCTGAGAGTATAGATACCTTTTTTTGGCGACGTATCCCAAATCTCGGCAAACTCAAAATCTGTCGCGTAATCTTTTGCTTTCCCGCCATTGTAATTTCTGGTCGATTTTCATTTCCTGGAAAGTGTATTTTTTTCTTTTCTTGTTTAGAAATTATTATACTAAGCAAAAACAAGTAAACCGATTTCGAAGATAATTCTTCATTTTCAAAACACAAATAACTGAATTTGTTGACTTGAATCATGTTAAGTTTTTAGCTTCTTTTTTTGCATTAATTAAAAGTAATTATTTTTCTTCTTTAAGTAAACACTTTATTTCTTTTATTCACCTAAAAACATCTTTATATTTTACATGTTCAAATACTTTCTGTAATTATCTCAAACAGATTTTTAAAAATACCTTTATAAAAACAGATTATAAAAGTGACATAATTTTAATCAATTCCAACTTAGATTATTAGAGAAATTTTTTTAGCTGCTTTTTATTAAATAATTACAACTATTATGTATATTAGAGAATCACAATATTAACCGGCAAAAAAAGCGATTTTCCTTACAATTTTCCATTCTATACTGGCCTAATAATTACAATTACAATAAATAATTTATCAAAAGTTATAGTAGCAATGAAATTTTATTGTAAGCTTTTATTTTTATGAAGCATTTTTAAGGAAAATTGCCGTATAAAGTAAACATGTCATAAAAATTTGTTTTACAAAACTTAAGTTGGATTTAATGTCGTTCACGATATAATGCAATTCAAATACTTATGGTAAAAAATGAATAATAAATTGGAAATTTATATATTATTTCTAGATAATAAGGAACTTTATAAGTAATAAGTAACTTTATTTGCAATAAAATAAATACACAATTATTAATCGGTCAATAATGTTTATATAAACACTTGTACTGGCGAGAAAAAAATCACGCCAAGCTATCAGCCAACTGCGAACAATACATTCGAGCTTAAAATAAAGCAAATAACCAATTATAATGCAGTTCCATGAGTTTAAATGAACCTTAAAAACAAGTTAAACAAAGAAAATACAATTAGTTAACCAAACTATGAAATATTATTCAGTTATAACACTAAAATCACTGAGTGGTCGAGGTAATGGAATTTTAAAATGAATTAAAATGGATATAGACAGAATATGTATATTGTACAAACCTGTGAAATGATATTAGACTCTCCTTAAAAGATTTTTCTTTGCATCCAAATGCGCAGCAATAATGCACCATGGTTTAAATGAGCTTTAAAGTTGAACAGTTAAAAGCGAGAAAAGATCTCCCATTGAAATATAATGGGGAATGGATAATGCGGTTACAGCGAATACAAATTCTATACCCACAGCACGTGTTTCTTATCTTGTCCCACTGCCTAGTAGGGTTGCACTCACTCTATTGTATACCAGCTCTATGAAAGCAGCTCTGGAGGACTATGATATATAGAGGGCTGCAGACTTTTAGCGCCATCTACAGGTATTGATTGGAACCGGAATTGATCCCCAATGCGTCCTCCGGATAATCCCAGCCGTTTTTGTGTCCGTGTGTTTTATTGCTTATTGACAAGATTTTTTAGATATTAACTTCTGAAAACCGGGGATACTAGCGTCTCAATCCAAACGTATTCCCTATGGGATGGACGAATCCATCGCGAGCTGTATTTTTCACAGGTAGGGACGTTTGAGTGAGAGGGGCACCAGGGATAAGCGTTGGCTTTTGAATGTTGAGTTGTATCACAACACTTTTCCCGGTTCAGTCGAATCGTGTTTCGCAGAGCAGAATGTGGGTATTGTTTTGAGTTGCATTTCATAAACGGATCATTTATCATATAGAAATGTATAAACTACATAATGAATGAAGAGGTAATGTGGAATAGATATGTAAGTTTCATAATATGGAAATAAAACAAATCTTTATCTATATCATGCATGTTGATTTTTTTTTGTCATATTATTCTGGTGCTTTTGTAGCTCTATGTAAATGCAAGTTAAATTTTTGTAAAAGTGATAAACTAACAGGAATGAAATAACTGACTGAATTTAAATAACGAGTTTTAAGAGTAGAAGACATATTATCCAAACATGATTTATTTATTTTTTAAAAAAATAATCAAAACTCTAATTTTGCATAAATTTAGAAATTAATTAGAATTTTTTATAAAGTACTAAATGTATACTAATGTTTCTAATTAAACCATAGTGTTTAAATAGAATTGGCATATAATATACATGGTAGATATTGTAGATTACAATATTATAAATTTCTAAATTTTTTGTTACAAGTTATTCTCCACTTCTTGATAAATAAAACAAATTGAGTTTTATTACTTAACAGATAAATCTTAATAAACAAGCTATGAAAATATGAACCGTCTTAATGCATAAAATAAAACTGCATTTCAATTCATGTTTTATTGATAATTTAAGTACTTACTGTGAATTAATGATGATAACTGTGAATTAATGAGCAGAATGCAATCAATTTACTTGCATAGACTGTGGTAGGCACAGGGAAATAAATAAGAAAAAAAAACCCTATTTAGTGCAATATATCGTATAAAGGAAGGGGTTATATTGAAAAGGTTCCACATGAGCCTTGGAACCCTAATGTTCTATTTCTAGTAGCACCAATGTGTCTCTGTATGAAAATCCTTCCCCCTTTAATAAAGGTTTAATGCAGTTTAAGTTCATTCTATTTAGTAGCAGATGCCACCAATTGGGGACAATTATTATTTTGGTCACCCTGTAGTTTAATTACACCAATGTTTTGAAATGTGATATGAAGAATTCATATTAGAAAAGCAAAAATTGGAGCAAATAAATTATAGTTAGGAAAGAATTGATTTTACCTGCTAAATCATGTAGCAGTTATTTTTTTTCATGCTTATGAGTATGAATATAATTTCCTGAAAATTCTGTAATTAAATAACAAGCTAATGTTACATTTTGAATGAAGCAATCACACTCGGAAAAATAGAAATATAGTCAAATACCAAATTCTTATTGGTTTGACAGCATGATATAAATAAAAACAAATTAATCATCACATGAAAAAAAAATTCAAATAATATATAGCACTGTATTACCTAATTTTTTGACTAAACTGTACTAAGTTCATGTCTTAACTAGGTAGTTTTTAGAGAAACAAAAAATAAAACATCAATTTTTAGCTTTATAAAGCTTCAAAATGTAAATAAATTTGTACATGGTAATTTCTTATATATTGTTGTTCAATGATATAAAATCATGTTAGGAATGTTTGGGAATAAAGTCTTGTTTCATCATCCTTTTGTGAATAAATGAAATACTTATTAATTTATTTGAAAAATCTTGATTGGTTTTATTTGATTTGTCCAAGTTTTTCTTGCCTAAATCTTAATGTTTATCTGATTAAAATGATAGTGCAAGTTTACACATTACTAGTTTCTACTATTTTAACAACAAAATAATGTAAAACACAAAGAAATCCTTACCAAATATGAAATCATGATAAGAAAAAATTAAAGTTTACTTGAATCACGAGGAAAACAAAGTTAAATTTAGAAGCTAATTGTTTTTTGAGATGTTATCTACTTAAGAGATATTGCTCACTAATGGTAAAATGCTTAATATATAATAAAAAAGCAATATATATGGATGGACAATCTATAATGTATATATTAAAAAACATAATGTAATCAAACATAAACAAAAAAATGATTAATAAATGATGAAAGAATACTATGCAATATTAAAATATATTGTTTTCATATTTATTATTGTCTATTCTATCATTCTGTTATGCAATTCATAATATATATGTTCTTGTCACATTAGGTGACCAGTTTGACTGTATTTGTATTCAGATAAATTGTTTAGATATAATTTCATATTAATGAGTCTATCAAGTAGTTTTAACATTAAAATTGTGATTTTCATTATCTTACTTAAATATTCTTCATTATTCTTTCTGACTGAGACTGTTACTTGACATGCCACTTTGAAAATGTAAATAACCCTTTTGTCTTCTAGATCTTCTAAATTTGAGCTATTGTAACTTCATTTTTTTAAAATTATTTAGATATTAAGTAAAATACTTCTTACTTGACTTTCAATAATGGATGAAAATCATGCAATTAACTACATGAGGACATAATGAAGGCAATTTAGATTTTAGGGTAATAATGTAACCTAATAAATGTAAGAGGAATATATGTTTATTCTATAATTCAATTGATATAAATAAAGAAAATTTCAAACAATGTAAAATTTTTGTTTGTTCTGTGATATTATTGTGGAGAAACGACACATTACAGCTTAAAATACTAATTAAAATTAAAAAAAAATGTTTCAAGGTTTTCATGCCCATTATTCAAGGCTCTTTTACTTTTATTCCTTATTGAAATTCATCAGAAAAATCTATCATGAGTATCATTTATATTTAATATAATAAATTTCTTTTTCAATAATATTTTATAGAATAATTATTTACAGAAAATTTAATGCATTGTTTAATTCATATTTCAACAATAATGTAAATATAAGAATTATAGCATAAATATAAAAATAAGGTATCATTAATTGGTAGTGATTTTGTAAATATCTATTCAGTTTTTAATCATATTTTATCAAAATCTCTTGCTTGCTATTCAAGAACAAATTGTTAAAAGACACGTGCGAATTAGTGTACTAGCAATCATATAATATATTTTAAGAATAAATTAGTTCCAATTGTCCAAAAAATAATTTTATTGAGTGAAAGAATTTTTCTTTCCATGTTAATGAATATTTATATAGATAATGCAAACAAAGATATTACGATAATTCTGTGCATGATGACTTTGAATTCTGTTATTTGGTTAAGTGTTACAAACTATATTTTGGTTCATATATTATAATTATGCTAAATTAACTAATGAATCTGTATAACTTGCAGATCTCAAGAATTGAGAACTTGGTGATAGCTGAATTATAGTTAATAGATACTTTATAGAAAATTTTAATTTAATAAACATTCAACTTTCTTTATCATCATTATTAAATATAGCATAAGAAATGAAATATTGTTTTAACTTCATACACAAATCTTAATTTTCAAGAAAGTTGTTTTTATTCAATTGAATTTAATTTTTTGATCTAATAATTAAAAATTAAGCTTTCAGCTTTATTAGAAACAAAGCATCTACAAAAACATATAATATATTTCAGGATTTCATAAACTTAATTTTTGTTGACTTTTTGAAGAATTTAACTTTATGTTATAAAATATATTAAAAGAATACAATGAAAATAGTTTCCATTTTTTTATTAGTATTTATACAAAGATATGCTCTTTTCTATGAGTAAAAATATATTTCTACAATTTTTTACACAAAGTTGTAACAAGTCTGAAAAGTCAAGAAAACATAGAGATCATGAATGAAAGTATTTTGGTTAAAACTCATTTTAAATATTTATATACCAGATGAATTGGAACCAGAATGGTTAAGAGAATGATATTTTTGTTTTCATTCAGTTTGCTTGAAAATTATTGAGAAAACAAATGTATAAATGGCTGCTAATCATAAAACTTGCAATATACTCTCAGTTAACATAAAAACCATTGAGCATGCTCTGCTATCAATATAAAATAAATATTTATTCACATAAAATATAGGAATGTTGCAGTAATAAAGAATAGAATAAGAATATTGGTATCCTTAGGGCTAAAATCCATTGAATGTTTGTTAAACATTTCTTTTGGTAGTAGTTAGCAATTAAAAAACCAACAACTACAATATTTTATTTATTTACACTATATTAAAAATGTAAAACATTAAATATGGATATTTTTCTGAGCTTCATCAACAGACATTGATATTGCATAATATGAAAGCTTTGGACATAGAATATTTAACTAAATCATTTTTACAAATCAAATAAAAAAAAGCAAATTGCTCACCAAATATTTTAAAATCAATTGTTAATTTTAGAAGGTGGAATTAAAACTAACAAAAGCAATGAATAAAGACATATAATGTGAACAAACTATATACAAAATGGTAAGCAAAATTTGTTTACTTTATAAAGAATAAGACAATGGATAATATAAAAAATTTAATTTAACTGAAAAACATGACCATATTAGCAGTTTAAGAATAAAAAAATCAATAAAATATGGAAAGATAAAAGACTGAATTATTTACCTAAGTAGTTAGAACACTATTACATCTTCTTACTAATCATAAGGTTACTTTTTATATTTGAAAAAATGTTCAGATTCAAACTGCCAATTCTGCAACTACTTTGAAAAAATCAATTTTTGAGCACTTGGTACATTCTAATATAAACCTCCTGAAGCTATGTACAGAATATTGTAATATTTTACATTTTAAAAAACTTTTTCAAAAGAATTTCTAATTGCATAATTCTTTTTAGAAGTTTTACAGCTGAAATTATCTGAAGGAAAATAAATGCAACACATATTAAATTCCCTGATAGCGTCTGAAATATGTATGTATTTAAGGTATGAGAGCATGATAGTTTTGGGAATTAGATTTAATGCCATGAAATTAGTCAGCTATAAATATCTTTAAATTGGAACTGCGGAAAATGCAAAATATTACTCCAAAATGTTTAAATTCTCATTAAAACAACATCTACTCCTAACACTAATCAAATAATAAAAAATACTTCTACAGTAAAAATATTTCTACTTCCAGAAGTTTATTCTTTTTAAAATTCTGGATTCTTCAATTTTCTAACACATTTTAATTAGCTATGATTTAATAATCCAACCTTCAGTAAAATCAAAATTTATTTTACAAAACAAATGTTCTCACATCATAACTTAAAATTAGCAATAGCAGAAGAGAATTTAATTTTTTTTTCTTAAGAATAGGGATTTTTTTTTTTAAAGAATAGAAATGTTGAGCTTAGAAATTATTAAAAAAATAGACAGTAGTTGTTCTGTGAGTGTGAAGGGAAATATAATCATCAGAAGAATATTTTTCTCTGACAACAAATATATTGTATTCATTCAACGTTTTAAAAAACATTAAAAAAAAAACAGAAACAGTGCAAATTAGATGTTAGTGAAAAGTATACAGACAAAAAGTACTTTCAAGATTCATTAATGTCAACCAATTCTGAACCCTCTAAAAGTAGTAATAGAAATAATAAAAAGCCATTAAATACATAAAAACCACAAAACTTGTTTTAAATATCCATTAAATAAGTAAAATGTTTACTGATAAAATATGTTTTAAGTTCATCTGTCGACACGTGGTTTGGAAAAAGTGACATCATTCTTTCCCAACTCGCCGGGAAAAGTGTTGTGATACAACTCAACATTCAAAAGCCAACGCTTATCCCTGTGGCCCCTCTCAATCCAATGTTCCTACCTACGAAAAGTACAGTTACTGATGGATTCGTCCATCCCATAGGGATTTACGTTGGGATTGAGACGCTAGTACCGGGGATAAAAGCTATTGTAGCTATAAATCCCAATACCTTATATCTTTCAAGTTCAAGTATTGCTCCCAATAATTGTCCATCATGTAGACAGTGTTTTTACAAGATAGGTTTACAAAGAACAGGCATTTTGTTTGAATGTAAACGCTAACAGCTATTGAAAAATATGTGTGTAAAGTATCCATTTTTAAATAAAAGACCCAGTTCTTGCTTGTGGAACATGGACCGTGGTATAGATTACATAATAGAAGCTGGTATGTTTCGTTTTATTGTTTCCAACTTTTTCTTTTTAATTATTTTTTTTACTTCAAAGAATAATTTTTATAATAAAATGTTGAGTACATAAAGAAAGAAAAGAAACGTGGTTTTTACTATTTCTATAAAAAATTTTTTGGAATTATTGTGTCTTGTGTAAGGAGTTTTATGAAATAAGAAACATTTAAATTGTTTTTCTGTAAAAGCATTTGATTAATAAGGTACTCCAGGAAAAGTTATAGAATTATTTTTAAATATAAATGGAATGCAATTTTTTGACTTATAGCGAATTCATTTTTATTTCTTTTTTTGTATAGATGTAATTCAAAAATTATTCAAAATAAGATGTACTGTCAAAAATAAGGAATTTTCGATATCTTAATTGCAGCAATAAAAATGTCAGTTCAATAATCTGCCATAATTGTTTTAAAAAGTTAAAGTACAGATTATGCGTTATGAAAACACGAAAATCACAGATCCTTTCACAGATATTCGGTAAATTTAATCTATAAAAAATGTCTGTTCATTGAGTATGGAGGAAACTTGTGTAAAAAGATTTAAAAGGCTTCAGGAATCGATTTAAAGGAATTGAATCCTGTGATTGCTAAAAGCCTTCAGTAATTCAATATAATTAACAGCAGAGCACTCAGCATTTTTTTTTTGTATCAAAAATTTTATAAGAAATAGAAAAAGGACTGGTTTGGAGTGAATTTACCTCTACATTTTTTAGTCTTTCAAATAAGAATATGCAAACTAAATTACATGTGTATTGATCCAACCATTAAAAATATGGCTCTGGAATGAACATTCTTATGTATATATATAAAATTTGAATATTAGGAACTTTTCCCATTAGCAAGGTGCAAGCTGAAAATCAGCAAAGAAGGGCGGAATTCTACATTTTTTAGAGATTTTTTACTTAAATAAGAGAAAAGTACAGAATATTATAAATGTATATATTTAGTAAGTATACTGGACACAGAATCTTTTCTTTCAAAAAAGCATTTGGAACACAATCCCAGCATTAAGTAATTATGTGTTACAAAATGAATCATCCCCCATTCATTTCATACGTATGGGCTAAAAGAAGTAGTTTAAGAAATAAGAAAAAAGTATTATTGTCATTTGTTTAACTGATCTATTTTATCAGGCTGAAGTATTTTAAAGGTATTAAAGAAATTTAATGTGTGTATTTTTTAAGGGAAATATCAGTATACATTACTAAAATTTCTTTATATATATATTTATCTTACTATTATTATTATTTTGCCTCTTAATATATATATTTGAAATAAGATTCTTGTAGTGAATGTTAATATATTTTCTGTAATTTCAATTATTTCGTGGATAAGCTGTAAAAATCTGTTTTTAAAGTCTGTCATATCTATTTTAGGTGCAAAAGCAGAATGTGACATAGAATTAATTACCAAAGCACTTCTGATGTATCACAATTTTGCAAGATATGTTGGAAATACTCCATATGATCCTGCTGTAAGTAGGCAATAATTTGTTTGCTAAAAAAAGATTCAAGATAATGCAATAAAAAGAGAGAGTTTGCTAGTGAATTTTTATTATAAAATATCTTTCATATATTACAATACTGTCATTTCTCAGGTATAGAAATAAACCATGCATTTGTGCTTGCACCAGGAAGCATTGATTATGTATAAATATCACTAAGCTGAAAAACTGAGAACATATTGATCAATAAAGTGAATTTTGATTATTCATAGAATTAGAAAACATAGTAACCTGCAAAATTCCAGGAAAAAGGCATGATTGACATGAAAGTACTTCAGAACGGTAACAATTTGTATTTTCATGAAACAACTTAAACATTGAATTATAATTAAGTAAACTGTAGATTTCTGTATTTAGAATTTTTAATTCATTTCTTTCTTTCTTTAAAACTGGAAATCATTTAATTTTAGTATTAATTTCCCTTTTAACTTAAAATCTGTTATAAGTTCATATTTTCAATTTTGAGTAAATTCATATCCTGCTGTTTGACTAATCTTTTAAATGACATTAAACGAAATGCTGATAATTTGATGTGTGTTTCAAAGTGTTACCAACGGAAACAGTGAATTAATTTTTTACTGTTCCTTGATTAAAATACTTAATAATATGTAGTATATTTTTAGTATAATTCCAGACATTTTTATTACTGCTTAAACTAATTATATGAGCATATTACTCTAATAGCTAGTATACATAACTAATACAAATTAAAAATTTACAATCCAAACTGATAAACTGAAATAAAAATTGTAAGAAAATGTATATAGTGGAATGAAAATTAATATCAAAGTTTTGCAAAGAATTTTAGATATGTGCTCATTATGCTATATATCACCCCCTTGTGGCCATAGAATTGAAATAGTCATAGTGGGTTTGCAACCCTTAAAGCTTATTTAAGTCAATTCTTACTGTGCAGTTGGATGCAAAGAAAAATCTTCTAAGAATAGTCCTGTATAATTTCACAGTCTTGTACGATAAACCTATTCTATTTATATTCATTTTAAATCAGTTTAAAATTTCATAACTTGCATCACTCAATGATTTTGCTGTTATAACTGAATAATATTTCATAGTTTGGTTTAGCTATTGTATTTAATTTAGTTAACTTGTTAAGCTTGATTTAGATGGATATATATGCATTATATTTTGCTGATTGCTTTGTTTTAATCACAAGTGTGTTGCAAGTGCTTGGCTGCAAACAGTCCAATTTTTTTCTCTCAAATACAAGTGTATGTATAAACATCATTGACCGATTAATAATTATACAGTTATTTTAATTCAAATAAATTTCCTTATTATTTATGTTATTTCTCTTTTACCATAAATATTCGAATCGTATTATACCTTGAACTATATTAAATCAACATTGTGAATGAAATAATGAAACTAAAATGTATGTTTTTGAACATGTTATACCGGGTGTCCAAAAAGTTCCGTACTCCAAATTTAAAAAATCATTGTCCATGATTTTTTTTTCAAGTATATTAAATTTTGCCATACAAGCAATGAAACCATGGACATGCTTGAAGCTTTTTTCTGCGATCTACTTATCTCAAAAATTCTTTGGCCACCTCGATTCCCTGATCTGACCATCCCGGACTTTTTTCTGTGGGGATATTTAAAGGACAAAGTTTATGAAGGTGTTCCTCAAACAATAGATGATTTGAAAATCGCAATTACCCAAAGGATACAAGAAATCACTCCTAGCATGTTAAAACGCTTTTTGAAAAACATGCGTAAACGAGTTCAGCTTTGTCTCCAAGAAAGGGATGGACATTTTGAACATTTATTATAAATGTAAGTTCAGTATTTGGTAAAGGTTACGTATAGTGTGCCCATTGCCGCGCCAAGGATGCCAAGTCACCAATAAAGATGGCGAACAAAGTAAACAAACACTTCTATGGAATAGTTACGGTTACGACTTTTCGCAATATAAATGATTTTTTCTTACTGATAAGCATTGTCTTTTTTTTTCAGACCTGGTGCCTTCAACAGATGCCTCCGGCATCTGTTGAAGGCACCAGGCAGAATTTATTAACTTAAAAAAACATCCTACGGCTTCGCTAGGCCCGGGAGCGGGAAACTAGTAGCTTCGCTAACACATTGAACATTAGGAATGTGCGAATAACATGAACAGTAAATAATAAATAATTTAGAAAGACAAAGATGCAAAAAGAATGGATTTAATAGGAAATTTTAAAGAACGAGAAATGCGAATAATTCTATTGCAGACGGTTTTTAAAGAAAGAAAGCAGACGACTTCGTAAAGAAATAAATCAGACGATTTTGTGAAATTGTATACTGTCATTTAAAATGAGTAAAGGAATAAATATTTTATATTCGCATTAAAAATATAATTGAAACTTCTTATTAACTATACAAAAAAATCTTATCTTAATTTTAATACAGATCAAAAATGAGATATTTTATTGATATTATTTTATTGTTTTTAATTTAACAGTTTTCATAAAAGAGTTGAAACTCATGTACAACTCAACCATTGTAGGAAGAAGTAAACAAAACATCATTAGGGTTACTACAAGAGCTTTGTGTTGGGTTGCCATATTGGCGACAAACTCGGGGGCACATTAATGACCATTTTAACCCAGTATTTTTTTCCTGAGTTATGTTAAAAGTGTTTTTTATCATTGACATAAAAAATAATTATTTTTAAACCTGTTGTTTTTGTAAAATAAATTCACAAATCACCAGTACGGGAACTTTTTGGACACCCTGTATTACATAATAAAATTTCATAAATGTGGTAGTAATAAATCCAGATTTTCATAAATTTTTATTAAGATATAAAAAGAAACTAGTGGATATTCTAAAAATAAGAACTATCAAAGAAAGAAATACTATCTTTACATATAAAGCTTTTGCCTGAATGCCAACATTTATTAACAATTTTTATGGTATGCACATACCTTAGAATCACTGTTTTTGTAAAAATGTTGGGTACTTACACATTAAACCATCAATCTTTATCGCTAAATTTGAAGGCGTCGCCAATAAGTTGCTAAGCCGCCTATAATGGTAAAGAACCAACATTATTTTAAAAATTGTGCAAATCTTGACTGTCGTCTGCCATTTTGTTGGTTTCACAGATCATTAAGCGCTTTTTCTTATCTGATTTTTTGACTCATTAAAATGATTAAAATTTGGGATTTGCCTGCCGATGATAGAGATGCAACGACCCATGGAATTATTATTTAATAAAAATCTGTATTTGAATGGACATGAGATAAGTTCATATATGAAAAAGGGCAAACATTGGCCGCGTATTGTATAAAAGAGTTCCGGCCATCTTAGTAAATTGGCTTGAGATGGTTGGCACATCGACAGTCTAATATATAAGCACCACTAAGGTAGTTGGCAACCATTGGCACATTGACAGTCTAATAGGCAAGTACTAAATTTTGAATTTCTTAATTATTTCGTATTAAAGTCAATGCATTTAAGATTCCAAAAATGATTAAATTTTGTTTCTTCGGTTGTTTAGAAGCTGTGTTACCAGCAAAATTTGAAACCAGAGGCAAGATATTTCAAATATTGATATTAACAAGGGGAATGCATGAGGTTTAAAATTGAGTTCAGGGTGAGATTTTGTATAATGACCGTGTATGTGTTCATTCATGAAAATATTAAGATACCATATCCAACCTTGAAACTTTCAAAATAATTTATAATGTGTTCCGATGAATGAAGGTTCAGGCTATCTAGTGGTTAGGGCTCTGGCATAGCCTTCCCAAAAACCTGAGTTTGATCCTGGGTTAGTATTTTTTTTCTTCCTAATTTATTTAAAAATAATTTAACAGTTTTAATTAATATCTTTTTTTTATTTTTATGTACAGATAAATATTTATTCTCCTAATTCTTGGATTAAAATTTAATTTTTATAAAGAATACTAATTATGAATACAAATGCATTTTTAAAAAAATTTGGATGGGGGGGAAAACTTGAATAACTTTTATTATTTGTTTTTATTAGTATTCTTTTATCTGTTTGAGATAATGATAGAAGTATTTGAATATGTAATGTAAAGTTAAAAGAGGTTTTTTAGTAAACAAAAATAATTAAATGTTTACTTGAAGAAAGATAATAACTTTAAATAATTGCAACAAAAAAAAAGATTTAATTTTACAAACTCAGTTATTGATGTTATGAAAAATAAAAATGATTTTTGAAAATGTTTCTTTAGTAGAATGATAATCTCAAAACAGGAAAAGAAAAATATAAATAAATTAACTTTTCAAGAAATAAAAATCTACTGGACCCAATGCCAAGAGACAAAAGGCTGTGTTACAGATTTTGAGTATGTAAAGATTTGCAGTATATCTCCAAAAATTTATGACTAGTTCTCTCCATTTTTATATCAGCTTTATACTTGTGGCATGCACTCATCCAAAAGTGCTAGTCCCAATATCTTAAAATGAACAGTATTTAAATTTTATTTTCTTATGAAATGTTAAAATTAATTTCTTAAACATGTTTATATATTGTTTTGAATTGTATATTCTTTAAATAATATATACAAAAAAATGAAGGAGTATTTGAATATTTATTTAATATTCAAATTCACCTTCAGTTTTTTAAAATGCTTATTTAGTATGCAAAATATAAAATAGTACAATTGTTATTCTATAAAAATACTGTTTCTTAAAAAATACTGCCATCATTTTAGCCTATAGAGGAAGGGCTTATTGACATGCATTTTCATCTTTCTTCTAGTTAAGTGAAATCAAATTGATTGGCACATATATGAAAGCTCAAAGCGTTTCTGTGTGTGAGTGGACAATAGTTGCATTACTTTACAATTGCTTTATTGTGAATTAATTTCAAAATATAATTATTTTCTAAAATGCATTAAAAATGTAAACTGAATTAAACACTATAGCAAACTTCAATTAATCCATGAAATGTTTAGTAATTTTATAGAATAACTAAATTATCTAATCTAATGACAATATATAAATTTATATTATTTAGATGGTTGCAGCTTCAGCTTTACATTTAAGTAGCAGAGCTGTAGAAAAAGAGCTTGAGATAGATGCACTTGTATTTTTATTTTACCAGTAAGATATATTTTTTAATATTTCTTTTTCTATATTTCCTGATTGTTATTTGCATTTTTATCTTATGAAAAATTTTCTATATTACACTTATTTCAAAACACTTACAATTTTAATTTAACTATGCATATTAACAAACCTTATATATATATATATATATATA
>JAOUZG010037102.1:0-17873 GCA_026289955.1 Argiope argentata
CGCATGTGCACGAGGTCGGGAGCTCAAATTTCAATTACATTTTCAATATTTTTATTCAAAATATTACGTTTGGAATTATGAAATTTGGTAGATTTTGAAGTATATTATTATAAATATGAAGAGAAAAATGAAAATATTAAATAAATAAATTGGTGTGTCGGGTAAAATGCCCGAACTCAAGACCAACGAAAAGTGAAAATTAAAGGCTCCCAATTTAACCATTCCGACACGTATTCCTCGATAGGCGCAGCAGTCTGAAATTCTTAATAATTCATGAAAAGGTTTAAGAATCTTGATAACAAAAGTTAAAAAATCGGGATATAATTGCACAATGCTATTCATACAGATGATGACTGCGCATGTGCACGGGGTCGGGAGCTCAAATTTCAATTACATTTTCTACGTTTTTATGGAAAATATTACGTTTGGAATTATGAAATTTGGCAGATTTCGAAGTATATTTTTATAAATATGAAGAAAAAATGAAATTATTAAATAAATAAATTGGTGTGTCGGGTTCCAGACCCGAACTCAAGACCAACGAAAAGTGAAAAATAAAGGCACTCATTTTAACCATTCAGCTACGCAATATTTTATCGGCGCAACAGTCTAAAATTCTTAATAATTCATGAACAGGTTTAAGAATCTGGATAACAAAAGTTAGAAAATCTGGATAAAATTTAACAATGCTATTCATACAGATGATGACTGCGCATGTGCACGAGGTCGGGAGATCAAATTTCAATCTCATTTTCAATATTTTTATTCAAAATATTACACTTGGAATTATGAAATTTGGCAGATTTCGAAGTATATTAGTATAAATATGAAGAAAAAAATGAAAATATTAAATAAATAAATTGGTGTGCCGGGTTCCAGACCCAATCTCAAGACCAACGAAAAGTGAAAAATAATGGCTCTCATTTTATCCGTTCAGCCACGTATTCGTCGATAGGCGCAGCAGTCTAAAATTCTTAATAATTCATGAAAAGGTTTAAGAATCTTGATAACAAAAGTTAGAAAATCTGGATATAATTGCACAATGCTATTCATACAGATGATGACTGCGCATGTGCAGGAGGTCGGGAGCTGAAACTTCAATTACATTTTCTATGTTTTTATTCAAAATATTACGTTTGGAATGATGAAATTTTTCAGATTTTGAAGTATATTATAAATATGAAGAAAAAATGAAATTATTAAATAAATAAATTGGTGTGTCGGGTTCCAGACCCGAACTCAAAACCAACGAAAAGTGAAAAACAAAGTCTCTCATTTTAACCATTCAGCCACGTATTCCTCGACCGGCGCAGCAGTCTAAAATTCTTTATAATTCATGAAAAGGTTTAAGAATATCGATAACAAAAGTTAGAAAATCTGGATATAATTGCACAAAGCTTTTCATACATATGATGACTGCGCATGAGTAGTATTATACTGCTAATAACTGGCTCAGGTGTAACATGGGCTAATAACTGGCTCAGTTGTAACATGTGCTAATAACTGGCTCAGGTGTAACATGTGCTAATAACTGGCTCAGGTCGTAAACCTGCTCACTTCTGGCTCAGGTGTAACATGTGCTAACTTCTGACTCACTTCGTAAACTGCTAATAACTGACACTTTGAAGGCGTGTTAATACCTGACACATCTGATAAGTTTAATACTTGCTTTGCTTTGTATAGGTCTAACATCTTGGCCGTTTCGGCGGTGCGTTGACCTTACGCCTTCCTATGAGATGAGAGTGCTGAAAAATAGAAGCATCGCAGGAGGAGGAAGGAAGAAGAAAGCCGTACTTCGCTTCCGCGTGTATTTGTTTGGGATGCATGTGTGCATACACTAAGACATATTAGATTACATATGTAAAAAAAGATTAAGCCGAACGTCGCGACGCGTGTTGCTGAAACAACTTGTGCTATTAAGAATGAATTACATAATGTGAGAAGGGGAATTTTTACTTAATTCGGGGGGATTTGTATTTATTGCGTGATAATAAAAAGCGATCCATATTGGATTGGGAGTCATTCGTGAGTTGTGTTCGTAGCGTTCAACACACTAGAACAGCAGAAAAGCGGATCAATAAAAAATGACACTAACCCTCCATACATTTAAGCTGCTGAGTTTGTTTGTATTGAGTTTAGTTGTTGTTTCATTGATAGTGGGTTTAACTCTTCCTTGCATGTTTCACAATGTTAATAACTGTGATGATGAAAATAAAATTGACTTAGCAAACTCGTCATGTATCTATTCTGAAAATTTGGGTAGAAAGCTGTATTTCCATATTTGTAGTAAAGAAAATTCCAGAGTTTATGACATTCGTTACTTTTGGAAAGATGAGTTCAATCTCATAAAACCCCAAATAATTGGGGTTCAACTAAATGTGAATGAATTTGAAAAATTGTGTAAACAATGTTAAATCTAAAGCATCCCAGCACTTGTTTAATTGTAGGACCTAGCCAATCTGGTAAAACTTCTCTAGTTCGTAAAATGATTAAAAGCAATGCCTATGATCATAATTTTAAAAATATAAAATGGTGCTATAATTACTCTTCACCTTGGTTTCTGGAAGAAGCAGATATTGATTTTATCGAAGGTTTACCTGAAAACTATGAGAATGTTGACTTAATCGTGATAGATGATTTAATGCATCGATTGAACGAAAAAATTTCAGAATTATTTACGGTTGTATCTCATCATAGAAATATAAGCGTAATACTTTTGCTCCAAAATTTGTTTCCTAAATGCAAATTTATGAGAGATATAAGTTTGAACTCTCACTATATACTTTTATTTAAGAACTCTCGGGATATGAGCCAAGTCAATTGTTTTGCTCGTCAGTTATATCCACGAAATTCTCAATTTATTGTGGACGCATATATAAAAGCAACCGCACATCCTTATGGTTATTTAGTTGTAGATTTGCATCCCACAACACGCGAAGAACACAGACTAAGAGAGAGTTTATTTCCTGATAGCTATGGTGTATATTGGATTTACAGACCAAAATGAATAGGATAAAACAAAATTATGATTTTTTGAATTTGCTCTCAAAATCGTCACCTAAGAAAAGAAGAATATTGTTGAAACACGCAACTAAAGCGGAAATACTATCTTTGAGCGAAATTTGTCTGAATATCTTAGCTGGTAATATTCCCGTGAATATAAAAAAATTGCGCAAATATAGACAGTGTATTAGAAAAATAGCTTGTCGAAAAACCACATTGAAAACAAAGAAAAATTCTTTAGTGAGACAGAATGGTGGTTTTCTACCTTTAATTCTTCCTGCTGTATTATCTGGGATAGCGGGATTGGTAGGGAAAGCTATTGGGAAAAGATTGTGATGGTTGAAAAACGATATAAGATAGAGGACGGAATTTTATTAAATCATTTGAAGTCATGTCTAAAAGAATGGCGCTCGTTCCTCCAGAATTTTTGATAACTCAAAAGCATCAGAAACCGGAATTGAGATTAGAGGATGAACTTTCGACGTTGTTGGATCGCGAACAGTTGGCAGATGATCTCAAAGTGAAATTATTGAGTCAATTACTCACTAGATATCAAAAAACAGCTCACGAACCTGCAGAACCTGTGCGAGTTAGCATTGTTGACGAAAACGAACACAATAAAAAACACGAAACTATCGAAGATAGAATGATTGAAAATGCTAAACAATCTACAGATGTAGATCCTATTCTCAGCGACATTATAAATTCTACACCTCGCACTTATGTTAAATTTATTCCTTCTATAGTTCAAAAATTACTAGCACGAGGTTATTCTTGGAATGACTATGGCGAATTGACACAAGATAGCATCCCTATAAAAGACTCGAGCATTATTGATTTTTTCTCATATCTGCTGAGGAATACAAAAACCCAAACAGAGCCTGTACATTTCAAAATATTTTTGAAAGCCATTCGTGAAATAAATATCCCACACAGTTGGGTAGGTAATAAAAAATTGCTTACGGTTTTAAAGCACAATGATAATAGTGAAAAAATGAAACGAAGCTTTTCATCTGTCGAATTAGACGAAGAAAAAAATCCAATAATTGAAGATCATAGAGAATGGCAATCACCAACTCGCGAGATAAAGAAGTGGATGAATTATTAGGCACTATATATTATGATGTTGAAAATCCTGCTTCTTATGGAGGAGTGAAAAAACTAGCGGACAAAGCGGGGGTTCCTCTAAAAATAGCGAAAGAATGGTTAATGAAACAAGATACCTACACGCTTCACAAACCCATTCGGTTTAAATTCCAACGGCGAAAAACTTTATCGTATGGTATTGGAGATTTGATTCAGAGTGATTTAGTTGATATGTCAAAATTTTCTAGGCAAAATAAAGGTATCAAATTTCTTCTTACATCGATTGATGTATTTTCAAAAAAGGCATATGTACAAACTTTAAAAAATAAAAGCGCTAGTGCAATGTTTGAAGCTTTTAAGAAATTGTTCAAAGAGATAGGATCAATAAAGCATTTGCAAACAGATCAAGGTAAAGAATTTTACAATAAAAAACTTAAACATTTATTTACAAAGCATGCAATTAATCATTATAGTTCGCACAGCGAATATAAAGCGAGTGTAGTAGAACGATTTAATCGCACCCTTAAAAATAAATTGTTTCGCATTTTTACACAAAGGGGGTCCTATAAATACATTGATATTTTGAAAAAGGTTTTAAAAAGCTACAACGATAGCGTTCACCGTAGTACATCTTACGCTCCCAATCGGGTAACTTCAAAATTAGAACCTATCATTTTTGAGAAATTATATGGTTATAGACCAAACATAAACTTTAAATTTAATATAGGAGAACAAGTAAGAATATCTAAAACGAAGAAAACTTTTCGGCGAGGGTATTTACCTAGTTGGAGTGATGAAGTCTTTACAATAGCCGAACGTTTCACTTCCTATCCCCCTACTTATTCTTTATTTGATTTATTGAAAAAAAAAGTAATCGGTCGTTTTTATGAGCAAGAACTTCAACAAGTTCAAAAAGATTCAGATTCTTTTTGGAGAATCGAGAAGGTATTAAGAACAAGAAATATCGGTGCTAAGAAGGAATACTTAGTAAAGTGGTTAGGATTCGATAATCGTTTCAATTCGTGGATCTCAGGAAAATGTATGAAAAGAGCTCAGATTTCTACGTAACTCTACCGAGTAATGCTAATATGGATTATTTTCCAAAAAATACGCAATCATTCTATAGAACAAAATTATCACCTCCGTTAATACTATTTGGCGATTGGGAAGTTGCTCTTTCGGAAATTTGTATTCCTAGAAACTGGTTTAATATCGGTGGCCATAACAATTCTTATTCCGTTTTATTAGAAGAGAAAAGAAGGATAACTGAACAAGAACAAGCGTTTGAAATTAAATTTAGTTACGAGCTAAATGAAACACCAGAAAACTTTTTTCAAAAATTAAACATTCAAATTTCTAATTATGTTGGTAATAACGTTCAGTTTTCTTTTAGAACAAATAGTAACGAAGTTGAACTTCTTCTAGGAGACGGTTTTGAAATACGATTTGAACAAATTAAAGCTTCTAAATTTTTGTACATGTTGAATTTACCAGATCAAGATCTCATTTTAGAAACTTCAAAAACATATCATTTTCGACCTTCTCAACAATTACCCCAAGATTTAAGTTTCATCATAATAGACAAAAATCCGCTGAGTGTATTAGAGCACACTATCCCTATGATATCACCAGATTATGGCATACCAAAAACTCCGAAAGAATTAGCGAGAGTTTTCCTCTTAAATATTAAATCATTAAATTTAGAACATTCGATCCAATTAATTCATAAAGATAATACAAACGAAATTGAATTGCATCTCGCAAAGAATGTTGAAATTCATTTTACAAGAATATTAGGAGCATCACTTCTTACAAAACTAAACCTAAGCAATGATACAATTGTAAAAGGAGTTGCCACATTTAAAATAAACAGAGCACATCTTATTAATAAAGAAGACCATTTTAAAATAATTGTAAAAGAATATTTGGAAAGAACTGAATTCGTTACACAAAAGCACGATCTATTTTTAAATGTTGGTATGTATAAAACGGAAAAAGAATTATTTAATGCGTTTCAATTTGTTACTTTCACATTATTACAAAATTCACACGTAGCTCTCGAGGTTCCTCAACACGTGGAACTACATCTTGGTCGTGGTCTAGCCGATCTATTGGGGTACGACAAAACAAAAATGCCTTGTGGTTCTTACGTGGGAAAATACCCAATTCAGCTAAACGCAGGGATTTCGGAAATATTTGTTTATAGTGATATAGTAGAATCTCACCATGTTGGCGACTCTTTTTCTTCGCTTTTGCGAATAATCCCATGTATGAATGAAAAAGATAAACAAATTGTTAAATACTATGATAGACCTCTTTACTTTCCCATTAAAAAACATTTATTGAAACAATTGAAATTGATCTTCGAACTAGCTCTGGAGATAATATTATTTTCACAGGAGGAAGAACATATGTTGTACTTTCGTTTAGACGAAAACCTATATATTAAACCATCTTCACAAAATTTTCTCATTCTCATACTATAGATAAAACAAGATGCATCTTAGTAAAAAGGAGTGTGAACTATACTATCAACATCAGGTGGGTGGGAATTATTTCCAAGGAGCCCCCTATCAACGTGGTTATGGATTTTTCGGAGATCTTAAACGATATATAACCCCTCTAGTTTTGCGAGCAGGAAAATACTTGGGGAATCACTTTTTACGTACGGGTAAAAATGTGGTAGACGATGTTGTTAGCGGAGCGTCGTTTAAAGATTCGGCTCGAACACGTTTCCGAGAAACTTCAAAGAAAATTAAGGATGATTTTTTTCAAAAATTACAACAAGGAAAAGGTATAAAAAGGCGAGCAAGGAAAAAAAGGCCACATTTGAAAGTAAAACGTCGGAAAATAAACAAAACGTCGGAAACAAAAGATATTTTTTCATAATGGATGAAAAATCTAACATTTGTCTTAAAAGCGAGTTAGATTTGTTTTCAAATTTGCCTACACAACTGGCGATTGACTCTTCTTCTTTCGTACAGATTCATCCTGTGTCTCATTTGAGTGATAATACCCCGATTGAATTTTATATTAGCGGGAATGGTGAGCACTACTTAGATCTTGCTCATAGCATTTTACACTTACAAGTCAAAATTTTAAAGAAAAATAATACTGTATTAGGGGATACTGATCATGTTGCTCCTATTAATTACATACTAAATACAATGTTTTCGGAATTCAGCGTTTTTCTAAACGATAAACAAGTTGCTAGTCAAAGCAATTATTCTTATAGATCTTTTCTTGAAAGTTTGCTTTTTTCATCAAAATCAAGTCAAGATTCTTTACTTTCTTCTGCTCTGTTTCATAAAGATACAGCTTCGGAACATGATAATGTAAGCGACACCAGCACTAATATAGGATTTAATAAAAGAAAAGCCTTTTTCAAAACTTCAAAGTTAGTAGACTTAATAGGTATTCTTCATTATGATTTAGCCGCGCAACCTAAGCTTTTGATAAATGGCGTTAACGTACGAATTAAACTGGAACGACAAAAAGATTCGTTTTCCATCATGTCATCGACAGATAATTACAAATTACATTTAAAATCGGTAAGCCTCTTCATTCGAAAAATTAATGTCGCAGCGTCTGTTGTTTTAGCACAAGAAAAAGCTTTAGAGAGAGGTCTTATTAAAATGCCTATTAGACGTGCCGAGGTAAGATCTTTTGCTCTAAGCAGCGGTTTGCAATCTTCTACTATTGCTAATGCTTTCATTGGCCAACTTCCCACTCGTCTTATTTTAGGATTCGTTTCAAACGAAGCTTATAATGGGGTTAGTAGCAAAAACCCATTTAAATTTCATCATTACAATGTAAACTATCTTTCTATATTAGAGGGATCAAAAATGATACCTTCTAAACCTTTTCAACCCAACTTTGGCAATAATATTTATGCTCGCAGTTATCTTAGTCTTTTCACTGATTTGAATCGTTTTCACAATTCACAAAACATAAATATTAACTACGAAGAATATCCGAAGGGATATACGTTGTATGCAGTTGACTTGACGCCAGATATGGCAGCAGGGGAAACACATATGAGCGTTAATAGAACTGGCAACATCGCAATTGATATAAAATTTGATGCTCCATTATCGGAGACCGTTAGTTTAATCGTTTATGCGGAATATAGAAATACAATCGAAATAGATAAAGCACGAAACGTTTACACCGATTTCTAAAAACAAGAATGGATACTTTAACCATATGTCGTCTAGCATGTAGCGATTTCAATATTAAGAGACATTTTGGAGGCGTATTTGCTTCAGACGATTTGCCAAAATTAAAGAGCGATTTTACGTCGTTTATTGTAAATTTAGATCCTAAAAGTCTACCTGGAAGTCATTGGGTGAGCATTTTCTTTAAGAACGATGTGGCATTTTATTTCGATAGCTATGGAAGATTACCAACTAACAAGAGCATAGTGAAGTTTCTCAAAAAAAATTCGAAGGAAATTCGATATAACTTAATATGCTTTCAAGATTATTTTAGTAACACATGTGGTTATTTCTGTTTATATTTTCTCTGGGTATCAAACAGACAGCTACCTTTATTAGGTTTGAGCGAATACAATATAAAAGAAAATGAGCTTTTTATCAAACGATTTGCGAACCAAAACCTAAAACTAGGTGTTTGTTGTTTCTCATATACCACCAGAGGCCGTCAAAGTTGTCGAGCGCTTTCAAACGTCATAGAATCTTCTGCGCGAGCTTAGTTATAGAAGAGAACTCAAGATGGAACGCTATGGATATCTGATCATCGAATCAGGCGGAGTATGCATCTATCACATCCATAACGTTTTATATAAAGATATCGTCAGCTGTGTAAAAAATGCAATCGAACAAAAATTCGACAGTGAGAATATCATATTGTATTTTAAAATACTAAACAACTCGGGCATAGTCAAGCATTTGCACTCTGTGAAGAAAGATGAAAGTTATTCCTTCACTTATTTGCATCGACCTATTGCTTCCGAACCGTATTATATCTGCTGTGGAGCCAGAAAACTCTATAACGATTTACTCCAATGCATTATTGATGTCAAATGTACGAATACAAAGGTTCCAGATGTTCCGGGTTATCAGTTGAAAATTGGATATCTGAAAATACTGAGCACAGATGAACTGTTATTGGACCTGCACGCACCAATTTAGGAAATTTTTGTCGGGCTTTTAAAATATTCATGTGTAAATCTGATTGAAATTTATATAAATCACGTTTCTCAAGTGTGAAATTCGTTTTGATTAATTACTTGTAAACACAAAATTTGTTTTCAATAAAACTAAAAAAATTGTAAACATTTTCGTCTGGGTACTTTTTATTTTTGTTTTTGTTTTAACATTCTTCCAATTATGAATCGCATTCTCGCATATGTATAATTTCTTATTACGCTGATAATCACAAAAATATTTCCTGTGACGTAGCAATGAAAAAAAGATTTAAAAAGGCTGTAAACATCGTTTTTCTTTTATTCATGATCTGACTTGCTGAAGTGTACAGATCATTTCCGAATTTTAAGAGCACTAGCATGTCTGAAACGCAAAGAGATGTCGATTGGGTGGCGCTTTCGAGAGATACAAAGTTGACGGAAGACATTATGAGAGATTTACAACATAAGTTAGATTGGGTAATTTTATCTCGCTATCAAACGCTTTCCGAGGGGTTTATAAACGAGTTCAAAGATAAAGTTGATTGGGATGAGATTTGCAAATATCAAAAGCTATCAGAAAGTTTTATGAGACAAGGATTTCAGGGATTATTTAAAATCAATGCCTCTTTGATATCACAATATCAGCAGTTATCTCAAAACTTCTTGCTGGAATTCAAAACTCATCTGGATTGGAAAAAAATTTCACAATATCAGAATCTCAGTGAAACATTTATTATTAATAATATACATCTTTTAGATATGAAACTGGTATCACAATATCAAAAACTAAGTGAAGCTACGATGGAAATCTTAGAAGATGTACTCGATTTTGATGAGATATTTAAAAACAAAGAACTATCCGCAAGCTTTATTGCAAAGCATGCCGATAAAATTTCAAAATGCGATTCTCTTAGTTACAAAAATCTCCATGAAGGTGTAATAAATACGATTTTTAAAAGACAAGTGCTGATGTATTTAAGTAAATTGTGCTCCAAAATGTAATACAAACTATACTTTTGAAGAAGATTTTACAATATTAGAAAAAATTGCAGCCCCCTCACGTGACTTAATCAGTGAATGTCAAAAAAGTTATTTTAAGATTTTCAAATGATATTAAAAATAGTCTGAAATTTCATTTTCTCCATTTCTTAGTTCGCTATGGAACGCTATGGTTATCTTATTCTCAATTCTAGTGAAACATATGATTATATTCACTACGAACTGTTTCCTAGTCTCCTAAATTGTATGAGAAATGTTTTATCAAGTTTAAATTCGCATCTGAAAAACAAAAAAAATGTTTGTTATATCAAAATTCTGAATAATGAAGAAATTATAGATTTAATACACAAAAAGGATCAAGAACATCTATTTGGTGTGTGTTGCTTGCATCGAATGACTCCTGGCAAAACATTTTCTCTTTATGGTTGTGAAAATACACTATATTCAAACATTTTAGATTGTCTTGATGTCGCAAATGATTTTCTTACTGTTTCCGGTGGCAATTTTTCAGATTTCAATTCCTTTAAACTGGTGTTTTTCCAGATTTTAAACGATCAAGAAATCGCTGACTTACTAAGAATACCAATATGAGAAAAAACTTTTGTAGCAAAGCTTCAACTTCGAGAAAAAATCTACGCTCCTGTTTGACCTCTTATGTAACCATTTTTTTAAATAATTCTTACTTGTCAAATGTTCTCTTAAATTTTTGCATTTTCATGTTATTAAATATAAATTTTCAAAATATTGTATACTCTTTTAAGCAATAAAATAAAAATGTTTAACTGTTTATGTGTGTTTGAGTGCTTTTTTTTTCAATTAATTCTTAAGAACAATGTCAACACTATTCAGACATTTTAGATATACAAATTATTCTTAAAATTAAAATACCCGTATGTTCATTATTCAAATTAAGATCTTTGAGAACATCTATAGGAGATTGTGTATACAAGTTGAGGTATAAACAAAATACTCAAAATAGGAAAATGAAGCAAAAAAAAAAAAATCCCCTCCGCGTAGATATTGTAGAGGGTAGCAATACCTCCTCTGGCACTGCCGTTTGCTTTGGTAAGCGATGGTATTGCGGGAGGTAAGTCGAGGGGGAGGGGGGGACTTCAATTAAAAGTTGCTACGGAATACTCCGAAATAGCTTACCTTCGTTTGGAACAGAAAAGGGAAAATTAACTTCGTAGGAGGTAGAAGGAGGAGCGGAGGACTACGGATGGAGATAACTATGAAACACCTGAAATAGCTTATCGTATAAAATTTTCATATAAATACTCCCGTTAGGGAAGTCGTACTCATTCCCAATTCTAGCTGTGATAGAGTGTGCAGATCTTTGCTCTTTTGGATACCATTACTATGACCATGAATAACGGTAAGATTTATTTTATTTCCTCCTAAAAGCGTTCAAACTTTTCAAAACAATAGGATAGTTAGCAAATTTAATTGTTTTTCGTTTAGATAGAAAACGAATGTTTGACTTCCCAGACAACGATGAAGACGACTTTTTAATTTCCCCAAAAAAACTTAAAAGAGCTCAAGACGTGAAACCGAAGCACGACTTGGATTTATCAACTAATGATGGAGGTGCAGAAAAAAGCATCCCACACTATAGCATAAATCTGGGAAAAGGCGTTGTTATGGAAGTAAAGGAGTACAGGTCCAACTACTACGTGGGACTTAGTAAGACGAGTGAAAACGGAGGTGAAATACGAAACCGTTTTAATTTGCCTCTCATTCAGCTCGAGACCCTAAGAAAAGGATGTGAGGCCATGCTGGCTTATGTGCAAAAATGCAGTTAAGGCATTTTTTGTAAAAAAAAAAGAATCTTCAGCACGTTAATCGTGAAAAATAATTCTTTATAATGCTATAAAATGAACAAGGAAAATGAACTTTGAAGTGTTTCTTGCGAAAGAGAAAAAAACTAGTGGTATAGTTTGAATTGTAAAATCTCTATTTAACATTTTCCTTTTAGCATATCATAATGTTTTTATAGTTTTCCCCCTCGTAATCAGTTTTATGTAAATATCTTTTGTTTTGCATTTGATTTGTTGTTAATCTTCCAAACCTCCACCCCTCTCGAAATTTGTAAAACACTCGAATTCTCTTATTGGAAAAAATGATTAATTTTCAAAATTATAGATCCTCTTTCCGAGGTTTCGTCAGAACCTATAGAGCATCCGTTAACTATCAAGATCCGTACACTCTTTTTCGCGATGCTAGGGATGAAATTCGTAATATTTTAAATTCGGATATATTAGCTTTACGTCTTCGTTTAATCATTTGCTTAAGCATACTATTTTCTAAAAAAACTGATCAAAATGAGGAAATCACAAACACATTTTATTTTTGCACTAGTGCTCAAAGAATTCTTTCACATATTCAAATATTACCAGCCATTGATTCAGCTTTTTCTAAAATTTTTACGTCCATCGATAATTTTATACGAAACGGTAGTGGTTGGCAAATCAAAAATATTTCCTTTATAGACTTACATGTTGGCAATTACCGTAACCCCAGAGATGGATGCTACAATGTATCCTTACCTGCGAAATTGAAAAACAAAAAAGCAATCCTAAACATAAAATGCAATGACAATAAATGTTTTCTGTATTGTATACTCGCAAAATTATATTCGCCAAGCAAAAATTCGTGTCTATCTTCCGTATACAAAAAGTATTTAAAATTTCTTAAAACAGATGGTCTAATATTTCCGATGGCTATATCTAAGGTATCTAAATTCGAAAAAATGAATAATTTAAGCATTAACATTTTTGGGTGGGAGCAAAATGAAGTCTTTCCTTTATATGTAAGTGAGCAAAGGAATAAGTTCAAAGTTATTGATTTACTCTATTTTCAAAAGCATTTCTTTTTAATTAAAAATTTTAATAGATTCTTACATTAAAAAAACAGAATGCACTTCTATTGTAGAAAATGTTTAAGCGGATTTTCGCGTATGGATACATTGTCATCTCACAAAGTACTATATAACGAAATGAAACCTCAAAAAGTTTCTATACCTAAAAAGAATACAAAATTAAAATTCACAAATTTAGCAAAAATGTTATATCATCCATTTTGTGTGTTTGCCGATTTTGAGGCCTTAACCGAAAAAGTACATACCGTCTTACCTTCGTCTCATGTGAGTTACAGCTCTACAATTGAAACACACGAGGCAGTTAGTTATACAATTATTGCCACAGATGTTGACGATCGCTTAATTTTTCGTGAATACTACGTAGGAAAAAATGTTATTCCAAATTTTTTAAATACATTAAAATATTTAGCAGAAAAAATTCTAAAAATGATGCATTCTATCCTTCCGATGGTAGAAAATCCTAACTCAGATTATGATTTAAACACATGTCATATATGTAAACAAAAATTCGAAAAAGGCTACATTGTCATTGGGGGAATGGATATATAAACGGCCTAGCACACCAAGTGTGTAACCTAAATTATCGAGCAACTTATTTCGTTCCAGTAGTTATTCATAACTCGCGAAATTATGACACACATCTCATTTTAAAATACTTGCCACCAAATTTTGCAAAAATTATTAACATAATTCCGATAAACATGGAGAAATTTACTATGTTTTCTCTAGATTCTATTAAGTTCGTAGATTCTTATCAATTTTTAGATTCTTCTTTGGACGTTTTAGTAAAAAATTTAAAAACCTTCGATCATCCATTTAAAATATTCGAAACATTTTATGGAAATGACACAAATAAACATCTACTGAATCAAAAAGGTTATTTTTCCTTATTCTTACGTAGATACGCTAGAAAAATTAAGCGAAACCTGTTTATCCTCTCGCGAAGATTTCTTTAACATCTTAATTAACACCCCAATTAGCGAAGAGGATTATAGACATGCTCAATTGATTTATAAAACTTTTAAATGTAAAAAATTGGCAAATTACTTAGAGTTGTATCACAATGGACACAATAATGCTTGCGGAAGTCTTTACATCATTTAGAAGAAAATCTATGCGTTATTATGATTTAGATACGGTACATTTTGTAACTAGAGCGGAATTGACCTCGAATGCAGGCTTGAAATTTACCAAAGTAGAACTAGAGCCCTTAACAAATGTAAAAGATTACATATGTTTTGAAAGTCAAATGCGAGGTGGAATTTGTTTTTTGGGTAAACTACATGCTATTGCTAATAATCCTTACATTGAAGAATATTATGACAAAAATAAACCACATAATTACATCGTAGCTTTAGATGCTAACAACCTATATGGGTATGTGATGAGCCAACCTCTACCCATTGGGAATTTTTCGTGGTTAACTGTCGATGAAGTGCTTGATTTTAATGTCTTTGACTATGGTAAAAATTCCGAGATGGGGTTTATTGTGGAGGTAGATCTTCGATGTCCGGAAAGTCTTCAAGAAAAAACAAACGACCTACCTCTAGCACCAGAACACTTAACAATCACATATGACATGCTCTCTCCCTATTCAAAAAAATTATGTGATAAATTTAATATGAAGCATGTTCTTCCTTGCAAAAAATTAACACCGAATTTTTATCCTAAGAAAAATTATATAACACACTATCTAAATTTACAATTTTACATTGAAGAAGGTATGGTAGTTGAAAAATATCACCGAATATAAGCATTTAAACAGCGACCTTGGTTAGCAGAGTACATACATTTCAATAATGAGAAACGAAAGGAAGCTACAGACGATTTTACCCGAGCATTTTGTAAGAAAATGAATAATTCTTTCTTTGGACGTCTGATGCTAAATCAGAGGAAAAAAATATCCGTTCGAGCGTCATCCACCGAAAAAGATTGTCAAAATAACCTTGCAAGCCCTCTACTAGAATATTTTGAGCCTATCAATGAAACTTTAACCGTTTTTAAAATGAAAAAACCTAACTTAATTCTCGATAAGCCAATATATGGGGGTTGCATTTTAGAACTTTCAAAACTTCATACGTACAAGTTATACTATCGTAACTTTAAAGAATTATATAAAGACAGAAGCGAGCTTCTGTATATGGACACAGACTCCTTATATCTATCCATTCAAACTGAAGACATTTATTTAGACATGAAAAAAAAATTTCTAATATTTTTGATTTTAGTAATTACCCAGAGCACCATTTCCTTTATGATGATTCTAATAAAGGAAAATTGGGTTATTTGAAAAGCGAATGTATCGAACCAATAAGAGAATTCGTAGGGTTAAAATCAAAAATGTATTCCTATTCTTTTGCTAATAGCTGTAAAAAAACTGCTAAGGGGATAAAAAAATCAACATTGAAAAATTTTACATTAGAAAACTATAGACAAATTTTGAAGGAAGAATCTTTTTCCAGAGAAACGCAATGTTCTATCATATCAAAAAATCATGAATTGCGGACTGTGTTGCAAAATAAAATTGGACTATCTGCCTACTATGACAAAAAATATGTACTTGATGATGGTGTTAATTCATTGGCTTATGGACACTACCTTATAGACAATAATTAATTTGTAATAACATTTTGGGGAGGAGGTTTGCTTTACACATCATTTAGATTTTATTTCTGTAAATAATTTATTTGTATTCATGTGTGTTATATTGGTTTTGCTTTTCTTGATATTTTTATGTGGTTTGTTTTGATTTTGAAAACATTTTGAATATGTATTCATGTGCTTTATATTGCTTTTTGCTGATTTTTTTCATTTATTTTATATTGATATTGTAAACCTTTTGAAGTGTTCTTGTATTGTAGATTTTTCATTAGATATAAATAAAGAACTGGCTTCCCACAGAGGAGGCCTGCAGATCTCTAGACATTGTGATTTGTGTTTTCAATAATCAAATCACATGACTAGAGATTTTCAGGCTATCGAATCAACTAGATGTTTACCAAAATGCTATTCAACAAGGTCGGCAAGGTATGAAGCAAATCGGATCGGAAAAGCAACTATGAAATCTATCAAACAAGCCATATGTTAACACACCCTTCAAAAGCGAGGTAAGTCAAATATTAAAACATCTTCCAAGTGAGCCAGAGACAGAAGTTAACACGCCTTCAAAGTGTTAGTTATTAGCAGTTTACGACCTGAGCCAGTTATTAGCACATGTTACACCTGAGCCAGAAGTGAGCAGGTTTAAGAACTGAGCCAGTTATTAGCACATGTTACACCTGAGCCAGTTATTAGCACATGTTACAACTGAGCCAGTTATTAGCACATGTTACACCTGAGCCAGTTATTAGCAGTGTAATACTACTCGCATGTGCACGAGGTCGGAAGCTGATTTTTCAATTACATTTTCAATATTTTTATTCAAAATTTTACATTTGGAGTTATGAAATTTGGCAGATTTAGAAGTATATGAGAATAAATATGAAGAAAAAAGGGAAATATTAAATAAAAAAATTGGCGTGTCGGGTTCCAGACCCGAACTCAAGACCCACGAAAAGTGAAAATTAAAGGCTCCCAATTTAACCGTTCAGCCACGTATTCGTCGATCGGCGCAGCAGTCTAAATTTCTTAATAATTCATGAAAAGGTTTAAGAATCTTGATAACAAAAGTTAGAGAATCTGGATATAATTGCACAATGCTATTCATTTAGATGATGACTGCGCATGTGCACGAGGTCGGGAGCTCAAATTTCAATTACATTTTCAATATTTTTATTTAAAATATTATATTTGGAATTATGAAATTTGGCAGATTTTGAAGTATATTATTATAAATATGAAGAAAAAAAAAGGAAAATATTGTTACGAGCGAGCAAAACGCACGCCAAAGGTGAAAACGCTAGCCGCGCGTCACGGGATACTCCGCGCCAGCCGGGTTGACTTGGCGAGAAGAATGTTCTGGTAACCCCGAGAGAAGTCTGGCTGCGCCGAGGTTTTTCTCCCTTACCGCGGAAGCCTCTCGGAACTTCCGCCGTAGCACGGCCACGCTTTCGCCCGACTATATAAGAGGTGGGTTGCCTCTTCCTGGCAGTCGATCGCTCAAAGTGGATCTCGCTCTTTGAGAAGAGAAGCGTTTCGCTTACTTGTAGCTTTTCGCTTGAGCTGTGTTTGCGTTTGCTGTTAACGCTGTGTTATTGAGCTCGCTGTGATTGACTGTTGCTGTGCTATACTATAGCTGTTCTGCAAACCGTGTTTATTGTGCGTAAGACTTGTATTTACGCTGTAAGTGACTGATTATTGCTGCACTGTGTTTTCTGAAGTTTTACTTTTCCCAAGTCATCCTGTATATACCTGTAAATAGCTGTAAATAAATTTGTTTGTGCTGTCCTCATATAAAGTCCATTCAATCCGAACCCGCTACGCTAAAAACGTAACAATATTAAATAAATAAATTGGTGTGCCGTGTTCCAGACCCGAACTCAAGACCAACGAAAAGTGAAAACTATAGGCGTGTCATTTTAACCATTCAGCCACGTATTCCTCGCCCCGCGCAGCAGTCTAAAATTCTTAATAATTCATGAAAAGGTTTAAGAATCTTGATAACAAAAGTTAGAAAATCTGGATATAATTGCACAATGCTATTCATACAGATGATGACTGCGCATGTGCACGGGGTCGGGAGCTCAAATTTCAATTACATTTTCAATTTTTTTATTCAAAATATTACATTTGGAATTATGAAATTTGGCAGACTTCGAA
>JAOUZG010037105.1:0-24696 GCA_026289955.1 Argiope argentata
AGAAGAGTGTGAGCTAATAGGAGGAATTGAAAAATGTCGCCAAATCCTATTTTAAGAAAACTCTCAAATAAATTTTCCGCGAAATTCGGAAATATATATGAAATCTTTTGGCTACCAATCTGCCCTTTCTTTATTTAAAAATCTCAAATTCGTATTAACAGAGCCTCATTTCCTTCAAAATGTAATCAATTAATCACAGGACAAAAGCACTTTTTGTGGCAGAAATACCAAGTTCGGAACTCAACGGCCAAAGGTTGACCGAATGTGTGATGGCAGGCACTCGTTAAATCTGCCGTGGTCGCAACGTCCTCCATGTGGAGAGTTATACCACTGGGGGTACTGTGCCAGAGGTGATCATTCTCTGTTTCAGGTCTAAATTACGATCTGAGATGAATGAATGAGTTTTCATGAATGAAGTCCCCCCCTCACTAAAAAGGGTTCTGTCGTGTGTGTAGCTAAGTCGTACTCTTGGCCCTAGATGGCGCTACTTGTAGAACAAAGAGACGCATTTTTAGGCTTAAAATCTGCCAATGTATCAGCGGGGCTTGTCCATGGCAAATGCCATGAGTGTCAACAGCACGTTTTGATCTTTATGCAAAAGTTTGGTATACAATGTCTATAATTTCATCTGCAAAGAAAATGCTGATTCAAACTACTACTTAAAGAACCAAAATGCATCATTTCAATGTTTAAAACAAATTCATTTTATGGTTCAAAACGATGAGTTAATAGCATGAATTACGAACTTTAAATATTAACAAGTTGTATAAAAAGATTTTTTAAGTCAATTCCTAGTTATATAATCAAAGAAAATGTATTTTATTTACATTTAATATTAATAATTTATCAAAAAAAATCATTGACTTTTGTAAGAATCGGACTCACGTTCTTCCCCTTCAAGTGAAAAATACTAAAATCCTTGCATTTTACCGATTGAACTATCGTCTGCTGATTTCAATTTTCATTACAAACTGTCCAGTTTCATGGTGAAGTTATAAAAATTAATTAAATAAATTTAATTAATGAGTTTTTATTTGAAAAAAATCTATTAACATCAAGTGTCTTTCACGACAGTTTAAAAAATTGTCTCCCTCACTGAGCTTGTCCATTGCAAGTGCCATAAGAAACAGCAACACCTATTTGACAATAACTATGACTGTAAGTATTTGACTATAAGTATTATTTGACCCTTTGCACTCTGAAAAATAATTAGATGCAAAACTATTCACCTAATACAAAGATTTGTTTATTGCCATGAAAAACAAATATATATAATTTTTTTAAGTCGCATTTGTTTGAAATATTATTCTACATCCCTTAACCATTATGTAGGCATTTTTAACAAATACATTTGAAAAATAAAGAAATAAAACTTCAAAACAATGCACAATCTTGAAAGTTGAGTCAGAGGCACCATCACAGTGCAAAGGGTTAAAATTTAAGGAAAACGATGGGAATAATGGAATATTTAAGACATTAAATATCTATTAAGATTACCGTCGATGCAAAACTTCATTTATCCTCAAGAATTAACTATGGAATTTAATTAGAAATAAAGAAAATATTATTTGACGAGAGGCAATTATCAACTGATTTGAAAAACAGCAACAACATAGATAGATCTCAGATCAAAAGAAAACTACATCTTTAGAACAGCTAAAAGCAAGATCAAAACTAGGATTTCATGTTATCTTTATGGTTAAATCCAACTTCATTGATCCGGATTCTTCCAAGAGTTATGAAGCTAAATAGGTTTAACCAAACACGTAGTGAGAAGTACGTGCAACTATTGCCAATTGAATTGAATTGAAGGATGAATGAAAGCTACTCCGAAGCAATATAGGAAACAACTTTATTTGATAAAAAGAGCTTGCCTAGTATTAAATCGATAGTTTAGTAAGTAATTTAATCATATTTTTCTTTTAAAAAAGTTATTTACATATGTCTCGAGTTTATAGATCATAAATTCGACAAAACTTTTGTATATTTTATCACTCTAGATTGGATATCATAATGATATCTTAGTTTTTTAAAATTCAAAAGAATTTTTCCATTTGATAAATGTAATTGCAATTTCTCCTTTCTTCTTGCCCTCACTTATTTGAGTTGAAATATCTTCGTAACAGACCCAAAAACGAAATGCAAATGATTGAGTATAAAAGAAACAAACTTTGAGAAAGGGTTCTTTTCAATATATATAATAATCGAAAAGTTCCAAAGCCATTTTACTATACTTTCTATTCAGATTTCTAATTTATATTCTTCGTCAGGTTTGAAAATCGGTTCTCAGAGACTGGAACAGAATGTAAAGCAACTTAAATTGTTTCTAAAATTGGAACAAAAGAGTAAGTAACTTTTTTTCGTCCGAGATAAAACATTCATACTTGGACAAAAATAACCAAAAAAAAAAAAAACATATAAAAGATAAATATTTTTCACTTGTGCATTGTTTATACTTTCTGAAGCTAGTTAAATGGAAAATAATTTAAATAAAAAAATTATTACTTCGATGAGAAAATGCCGACTTTGCGTTTCTGGGGTATTTAGATCAAATTATTTAAATGTACATTTGCTCTCAAAAGTATCCGTACACTTAAATAATTCACTTAAAAAGTGTGTGCAAATTGAAATTTAATAGTAAATAATAGAAAATTTTAAAAGTGATTATCGTCATTCAAATTTTTTAAAAAAATATTTGTATTTTTGGGGGAAAAATTTAAAATATGATTATACTATTTATTCGGATATTAGAAGAATAATTCAGAGAATTATTCTTCTAATATCCGAATTAGAGAAGCACGAATTATTAGAAGAATAATTCGTGCTTCAAAAGTATTCGATGACCATGGTGATAAAATATTGATTTTGGAGCAGGAGGGTTTCAAATTCAAGACCTGATTACACTAAAAGTTCATCATCCAAGCTTGTCTGGTTCGCGTTAACCCCTTAACTGATTTATTTTCTTTACTGGCTAATAAGATGACACCTTCTATTTTAGCAATATTTTCTTATTTTGTTTCAAATGGAAATCCATTGAATACATGGCTTATCTATGGATTCAAAGTAATTTCATATTGAATTATAATCATTATAAGTGGTTTATTTTTAGCTTACTGCTATCAAAATTCAATTAATTGATGTACGTATGGCATACGGGCAAACCTGTTAAGGGGTTAACACCTTCTCCCAGCAAAACTTTGTTCAATCATGATTTTTTTTATTTAAGTAGCAGGTTCGTATGCAGTTAAGATTTAAAAAAAAATATTTATGTTATTAGTATCCAATTCGCATCTAAATATTTTTTCCAAAAATTAAAAAAAGAACACGTTTTTACAAAATAATTAAATAAATAAATAAAACTGTTGACTGAGACTTTGTCTTCCTAATCCTGGTTTTTTAAACAGTAGTAACTACTAGAACCTGATTTGGACACATTATTACTGGCACCAAGCTAAAATATAAAAGCCATTATTTGTAATCATTGCATTGTCACCAAATATTGGCGACAGTGCAGCAACATAGTTTTAACGGTACATAAATATTGACTTTAAGAACTGACTGATGTTATATGTAGTTAAAATTGAAAAAAAAAGTTATTCTTACGTAATCAGTATATGATTCATATCTAATATGTGCTATGGTCACAAATGTCAAGTTATCATTTGCAAACATTATTATTTTTAAGTGAGGGATTATTTTAAGTGAGTGATTATTTTACTTCATTAATTTAAGTCTTTAAACATTATAAACCTGACTGAAAAAATTACTAGCCTTCTATCTATCTCTCTAATGATATTTTTTTGAAATTCATTTTCACTTTTTCTAGCTGGCAAACAAAGTTTTGGTGCTCGACCATTTTAGAGATAAAAATCGACCAATTTTAAGATTAAAAAAGCCTGTAGTTTTGACGAAACGTCCATTATTACTGGAAGCTATTGTATATGTGGTAAATTCCAATGAACGTAATGCAGGTGATATTAAAGTTATATCCTAATATCTAAAATTATATATTAAAATTATATTCTATTTTACTAAATAGACACATAATTAGAAAGAATGCGCTTATGATATCATTAAAGGATAAATATGAGCCGTGTTTTACAAAATTGTGATAATTAAAACTAAAAATTCATTAAAAAATAACCAAACGACAATCTTCTTAGCATAAGAATAATTATTTAAAAGTAAGAAATCGTTAGCAAACTGGAAGATGACGTCATTTCATAAACACGACGAACCAAAGGCAATTGATAGTAAATTTAATTAAATATTTCAAATAATACTGGTAAAATAAACCGCAAATCTCAGGGGTCAGGTGGCTCTCTATCTGCTAATGAAAAACGAATTTTTCTTGCCTACGATTTTTTTGGATACACACAAAACCCTATAGCTAAAACAACAACTTGTTCTCACATTAAAAAATACTATTTGACAAAATAAATATAACTGTAGGTTAAGGGTATGTTTTCTCAATACATTATTGTTAAACAGTAGTCACTACTAGGACTTGATTTGAAGACATTATTAATGGTTCCAAACTAAATTAATGCACTGTTTATAATTGTTGCATTGCCACTAAATATCTGTGACAGTGTAGTAACATAGTTTTAAATGTACCTAGGTACTGGCTTTAATCTCTGACACTTTGAAACTAATACCAAGTTAACCCTCTATGGGACCGAGTAACTTTCAGGTCACATTTTAATTTATCGGCATTTTACAATATTAATATAGCTTTTTTTCATGATATGTCTCATAAATCTTAACTCCATGATGTTTCAAACACAACCAATACTAGTATTCATGACCATTTCTAGACTCAACAACCCGAAATACCAAAATAATATCCGTGCAAACGTTTGGCAGTAAAACTACGCGAAACCATTTGTTCCAATTGAAATTATTTGTACTTTTGTCTGTGATAGCCAAACTATGTTTATGGATGCATGTACAATTAAGCCTTACACCAAATGCAAATTGTTTTATGTACTTTCATATATGAACTAATATATAAAATGCAAATTTTATAGGCCGTTGTGAGTTGGAATTCACATAATGATTATAAAGCAATAAAATTGCTTTCAATTGCATATATATATTTAAAATTTCTGATTTTTTGCTCCCACAATTTTTTGGGGGAGTTAAACCAAAATTTCGGCCCATAGAGAGTTAACAGAAAAAAACGGAAAGATTATTATACTGATGTACACCAGAATTCCCAAAAGCTGAATGAAGATACAATATTTCCTTTATTAATTCAAATGAATTGAAGATTGGAATAATTTGGTTCTTTCATGGTCTTTAATTACAAATAAGCAATATCTAGGGTATTAAGAAGAAAAAGAGACAGAAAAAAGAGACTTGGCGTATCGCTTCTTTCTATGGCAAGGTAATTAGAGAGGTATTATTTCCACTAAAGTAAGAAGAAAGTAATCTTCAAGTAGGTTAGAAAAGAGAGTGGAGTATTTATTTTAGCTGGATCTAGAGACAAGAGTCACTAAAAGACTCGGAGTCGCAGTCTTTTAGTGGAAGAAGGTTCTTTCTTCTCATCCCTTTATTTTGGGAATGAAGAGAAAGAATAATCCTTTGGTGGAATAACATTTCTCTCTGTGGTTAGAATCTTAAGGATAACTAAAGGATGGGGAAAAGGAAATATTTTTGTACAGAAAAAAGAAAAGATTTCTTCAGATAACAGAGGAATTTTTTGAGGGGTTATTAATTTGCTGGTATGGTGAGATAGGCACAAAAATAAAAACGATTACAAATTACTTAAACAAACTGTACTCTATTTTAATGTTAATATAATGATTGCTTATTGTCTTTAGTTACAAAATTAAGCTGCGAATGCTCTGAAATATCTATACTTTTTATGAGGCACTCCTTTTAAAAAAAGTAATACCTTCACTCAAATTTTTTCGTTTTGGTAATTTATTCTAAAGCTATTCTATGCAACTAATGGCAAATACAACTAAACATTTATTCCATTAAATTATAAGCGTTTGTGTATTTAAATAAGCAAAATGGATGAACGTTTGCTTTTTAAAGCATCATTGGAATCAAGATCTTGAGCTTTTGAATATTTCATTAATATATATTAGTAGAAATAAAGGTTACTCGTTATCTTAGCTTCCAGGGTTCGAGTCCCGGTCAGGATATAGTTGTTCTTTTGTATTCTAGCTGTTAGAGGAATACAAAAAGGGGTTGTCCATGCGAATGAGATAAGTGCGTGTCATTTTTAAACGATCTAGAAGTCGAACTTCTGCCCTCTGGGGCTCAAGAATCTGTACCCTCAGAAGCTACTGCACCCCTCCTTCCGCTGTATATCGGACACGGAAGGATCATCAGCATCATTTAAATCATCTACAATTTCAAGTTTTAAAGTTTTATGTCGAATTTTTTAATTGAATAAATTTTTATTACCTTCAAGTATTTATTCTGCTGACTTATTCTTGTTGTTTTTGAAGACTTTTAGAAAAAAATAAATGGATTATCGAAAAAAGCAATTTTTATTTTTATTAAGTGTTTTTGTGATTTTGAAAATAGAGATTTAACCCTGTGCAGTCCGATGTCAAATGTGACCCACCATTCAAGATTGGGCATCATTTTGACGTTTTATTTATTTATTTTTTCAAATTTAATTGTTAAAAACGCCTACATAATGATAAGAGATGTAGATTAATTTTCCAAAGAAATTCGACTTAAAAGAATTACATATATTTATTTTTTATGCATTAACAAATATTTGTATTAGGTGAATAATTATGCATGTAATTATCTTTCGGACTGCAAAGGGTTAAATAGAATCTTATTACTGGCCGCGTGTAACAACATCTGTTAGCAATACATTGGTGACGACTTCAAATTTGGCTGTAGAGTTGGACGGTATAATACGTAAGTGCCTCCAACTGTTCCTAATGTATCAATTCTTATCAATTATTTGATTAAATCATGTCCAGAATTTGAAATTGATTTGAATATTTACTAAAAAACCATGGAATGTCACATTTTAAAATAACCATTGATATTAATTTTCTTACAATCACACAATCCATAATCTAATATTAAAGAGGCAATAATATAAAAAATATGTTTTGGTGGCCAATATAGCAAAAGTTTTAAAACATCTTACAACAATTGAACCCTTTGCACTCCGATGGGGCCTCTGACTCACCATTCAAGATTATTCATCATTTTGACGTATTTATTTTTCATATTTAAATATTACAAACGCCTACATAATGGTTAAGAGATGTAGATAAATTTTCGAAAGAAATTCAACTTAAAAGAATTATATATATTTATTTTTCATAGCAATAAACAAATCTTTGTATTAGGTGAACAATTTTGCATCTAATTATTTTTCGGACTGCAAAGGATTAAATGGAATCTTATTACTGGCCGAGTGTAAACAAGGCATTTAATATGAAATGTACTTTTTATTATGATTTTTCCCGATTATTCATATGCCTGTGACATTACCGAACATAGCCAAACTTTATTACAACCGGTATGACATATTTGAGAATTAATTGCTCATATTGATAAATATAAAAAAAATTCAAATATTAAACCGATTATTTGCTGGTATGCACTTAATATAAAATATGGGAATATCATTTTCCAAGACAGATGCACTTCCTATAACGATCTAACTGTAATCGCACTTCTGGGAAAGGAAATGGACCAATTAATCTAAACTATTTCTCGATTAAAACCCCACTGAAATATGGTATATTCGTACCCAGAAAATGCAATGTCATTCTGGCAAAGGTCCCGGATGTTTTGAAAAGCTCCGTTGCCAACTGGCGACAAGAAATACTGGGTAATTTCGTGATCTAGTTCCTTAATTCGATTCAAGACGGATTCCGTCGTAAGCATAAGAGTAGAAACTCTAATTTATTTTGTGAACGAGTAAGCCTTTTGGAAACAAATGCAATGCCACATAATGCTTTGGAAACAAATGCATTGCTACATAATGCTTTCTTGGCTTGTGAAATGTGACCTTCGCCTTCTGGATTAGCGGGGGTGCCCTTGATTTATTTGGAAGTTCCAGCAGTATGCTGTAAATGGTTTTAAGAGAATTCTGTCAACCGTTAGTACTTTGTTTTTGGGTTTAATCTTTAATTTCATACTTTTATAAATTTGATCCATCAGGAAAATTGAGAATAAGCATATATTATGACTAAATATCTTCAAGAAGGAGATTATAAATTTAAATTAACCGGTATATGTAATTTTAGATATATTATTCAATTCGGGATATATCTTTTTATTTATGTAGGGCCTATTATGGCCCATTAGCCAAATGATTAAATTTTTAATAATTAAAAGGATTTTGTATAGATATTTTGATGCCTCTATTAATAACCGATTCCGTTAAGGTGAGAGTGATCAATTTTTTTTCAGTGTCGCAGCAAAATGATATAAACGGTTTTAACCCTCTATCTACTTTGTTGTTTGACATTTGCTTTAATTTTCTCTACATTACTTAACATGTCACTGAAAGCACTGACTGATATATTGTCAAAAAGTCATTGGATTTAAATCAAAATGTACTATTTGTTTAGAAAAATGATTCTAATTCTACCTATCCTATTTAATCTAACGCCTCTATGTTTTGTAGGTATAGTGTTAAATTATATACAATCAACCGGACTGACTGAATTCTTTTCAGTCTGCTTAAAATTTGAAAGAAATCTACAAATTTGGTATTAAAAATCTAATAGGTTAAAATGTTTTTAAATTATCTTTGTTAAAAATAGATGGATAGAAATTTTTCGAAAACATTATTTTCTAGCTGATATTGGTTTAACCCTTTATTTACTGCATTATGTTGCCATCCATTTTTCAAATTCATTTTTGCACCAGTAACGTTTCCTCGCAGAATTATCTCAGAGAACACAAGAGAAAACCTTTTAATTCATGGAAATATCTTAATTAATTTAATTATTAATTAAATATTTTTCATTCCTACTTTTAGCTTATATTAACTTCTTGCTATTTCGGATGCATTATCCGTGTTTTTTAGAATACCATCGGCAAAAATAATTATATTACAAAAATATGATCAAAATTTAAATGGTACTTATAAGTACCATCAGTAGATAAAGGTTTAAGATAATTCTACCAACTATTAGTACTTCGTTTTTGTGATTAATCTTTAAGCTATTACTTTAATTAATCTTATGCATCAGGAAAATCCATAATAAACATACAATGTGAATAAATTTATGTAAGGAGGTAATCATAAATTGAAATTACCTGGTATAGGTGGTTTTAGGTATATTCGTTAAGCCTGCATATATCCTTCATATCTGAAATTCCTATTGTGGTTCATTAGTCAAAAGATTATCAAATGTTTCGATAATTTTGATAATTCAATATTTTTGATTATTAAAATTATTTTTATGGATATTCGGATGATTTTTTTATTACGAGTTAAGGTGGGGGTGGTAAATAAATATATAGTAGGCTTTGTTGAATTATATATTCAAGGATCTACTTATAAATATTTGTCGAATATTATAGAAAAATAGACTACAGAGTTTAATATAATCGAATTTGATTCTTTGGTGAACTGAATTCTAATTTTTATTGGTAGATATACGTTTTGAAATTGTTCCTTGTATTCGATTTGACCGCAATTTCACCCGAGTACATAGGTCTGTTTCACTTTAAATCATCAGAGTTAAATGTTTTTCCTTTTTTGATACGGAATTTCTTACTCAGATGCCACAGTCGTTTATAAAATTATGACTATAAAAATACAAGGTCCTTTAGAATAATTTTTTTCAGTTTCTATTATTAACTGAAACTTTCCATAAATATATAATCTTGTTCAATTTTCAATAGTTGAAAAAGCACTTTTCATTCATCCAATCAAGTTCAAGTAGTTTTTTTAAAAAAACTTGTAGAGGATGACATTTTATGTTAGTACAGTTGTTTCAATTATTATTTCGTTATTTTTATTAATTAATTAAATACTAAATTTCTCACCAAATTCCGTTATTTCCCAGCCTCCAAATAAGTAAGGAATTCAAATTGTTTTTCCCCACACTAATGAGATTAGAGTTAAAATGTTTTAGGCAGATTATTTTTTTAACGATTCTGTTTATTTTCATGACGTTTGATGCATTTAAAATCAAACAATGTTAATTAATCGATTTTCCCGATTCATTTTCAAGTACTTTAGGATTAAAATTATACATAATAAGGAAAATTAGAAATTTTTAATCTATATATTGTTACTCCAACCGATATAGAAAATACACGCATTTTGCAGAGCCACAATTGGCATTGAAAATTTAATGCTAGAATAATTTTTGATCAATTATTTATATTAATTGTAATCAGTAGGCCTGGATAACCTGGTTGGTAGGGCTTTGGATTCGTATTACTTTTGTTTGCGTGTTCGAACCCAAGAAGAGCTGAAGACTCTCTCTCTCTTTGTGTGGGTGTGTGTGGGTATGGTGTAAAAGTAAATCTGTTGTTGATACAATGTTCTCCATGTGCAGAGTGGAACGACTTGACCACGGGCGGGTCAAAATGAAATGGTAGCGTGTTATACACAAAGGGTTTATTTACAGCTTTACACAAGAAAATACGTCATCTAGTTTAGATACAGGAAATATTAACAATGTATTGACTGTTCGACAACTATGCCGGGAATTTACAAGCTGTCTGCGTATTCGGCTACTGCCTGTAGCTCCAGAGATCTACGGATTACTTCCGGTAGATCTTTCTAACAAACTCGAGATCGCGAGGTATCTCTTCCACTTTAGCACTCCTCACCGCTCGTCTCGTCCACCGGATCAGCTTGTATCATCTCCTCTCCTTCCCTCTTCTCTTTTTAACGGGCGTGAAGCTCCACCTCTCAGGCTGATATTGGCGCGCTGGAGATGCCGGTTGTCCAATCATTCTACTCCCCACTCGCGCCACCATCGTGGGAAGATTTCTGAGACATCCACCCCTTATCAGCACCGTCACTCGCTGTTCACACCTGTGTTCTTCCTTCAGTGGGTTGTAAACAGTATCTGCTGTACGTTATCGGAACCCTTCCCAGCTGGGTGGTCCATAGACGAAATAGTCCCGTCTTGTATTTCGGCACGGTTTACTGCTTTAATGAGCCGAAACATGTGTGATCCCTTATCTGCCTATCTCTGATTCTAAGAACGGGAGAAACACAATGGGATGAATAGCCTCACCGCTGGATAGGAATATCATTGTTCGATCATGTGTCTCTTCCAGCAGGAGACAAAGTGGCGACTTCTTTACAAGAGTAATACCCTTGGGAGTACTGTGTCAGAAGGGATCGTTCTCTGTTTCAAATATAAATTTTGATCCGTGGATGAATGAAAGAACCCTCAGAAGCTTCTGCAACTCTCCTTCCGTAGTAAAGTGGAACTTAAGAGCAATCCTAATTATTTAGTAAAAAGTAACTAAAATAAAATGTATATTATTTACGAAATTTTTTCCAATAACCTAAGTTGGAATTGATTTTAAGAAATTGTTTTTTTATGTTACTTGCTTTATATTAAAGCACGATTCTTATAAATTAATTTTATTCTACTATCATTAAAATTTAAAAGTTTGAATCATAATCATATCAAAGATATTTGTTGTAAATTTATTTCTGATATAAAAATGTAAATAAATCTCATATTCTTAAATATTTTCAAGCATTTTTGTTTATAAAAACTGTTATTGCTTCGGATTATACTTACATTCGGAAGATAATGGGGGGGGGTCGCTGATTGGCGGGAGTATGGATTGTGTGCAATTTCAATTTAATCACTTGAACATAAATTTATGTTTATAATTATATATATATATATAATAATTTAAATGATATTGATACAGACATTAAAACTTTTTGTCGTCTTCATTCTATATGACAGGAATCGTAAGATCAACAAATCAATAACAAATTACTTTATAAACTTCTCTCCCACGGTTTGAGATCGAGGTCAAATGACTAGACTCCGCATAGGTCATTTTTGCGAAACGTAAAGACCTCTTTTATTTTATCTTAGCACGTCTTATCAGTGCAATCTTAAACATCTTATCATTGCAATCGAATTCCTTTTTTGCTCCAGAAGCCAAGTTTTTTTTTAACAGTTCTTCATATTTTAATAAAAACATTTTTATGTTGTTAAAGGCAATTGGATTCTTTCGTTTATCTAAAAATGTACAATATTTATTACCGGACATTTCATTTCTTTATTCTACAGTCTTATAGTTGGAATTTATGCTTTTTTTGCTCTATTGGACGCCATTTGAAATTTATATGCAATTTTAGTTTTCTTTTTTACCATATGTATGGTGCAGCAAAGCCATGTTTGACTCTTTTACCATAAAGACTAACAATCCAATCAATAAAAACTGTATTATTAAAATAGGTTTAATCTTGTTTTGCTGATTATATACTCAAACTTCTCTAATAGAATATAATCTCATGACGACATATTGCCGTTAAATAATAATTATCTGAATTTCCTCGTATAAATTGCGGAAATGTTAGTAATATTTTTTTCTTAATTTCTACCACGGAAAAAAACATATTAATATTTGAAAAAAAATGAAAACGGTTTTAATTCCACTCAAATATTGAAATCTTTTGCTGAAATTTAAGTAAAAGATACTTGTAATTTCCAAAATTAAGGGGGAAAATGTTCAATTGGTGAACTAAAATCATAAACAAGATATTTTTTAATGTTTTAATCACATTTTATATATTTTTCTGAAGTAATTGTAGAGTAGATACCTTTATAAAAAACATATTTCTTAATTCTTAATTAGTAAAAATTAAAATTTATAATCGTTTTGAGAAGTATATTATCTAAGAAATAGCTTAAACAAAATAGCTTAAAGTTAGAAGTTCTATTCTACACAAGGAATTTTGAAATGAAAGATATTCATAATCAAATTAAAGTATTTCTAGAGTAAATTAATTTTTTTAGCAAGCTCATTTCAAAACTCTTCCGTATTTTAATATTAAAATTTTCGATCAGATAATAATTTCCCATTGACGATTTTTGACTAATGATTAAGTGCATTTGTATTTTCTGGAAATAATTAACTTTATATTATGCTATAACTTTAAGCCGAAATGCTACTTTGACTAATTATGGATTTGCATATTAAAACTATGTAATTAAATGTTATATTCAATTACATATTTGTGCCAAAATAGAAAGAGAAAGGAATAAGCATAATTATAATTCGAAACCATATTGTGGAAGTTCTAAGAAAACTATATAACTTTTATTGAATTATGTAGCGATATACTTCATCCGCTATGCCTGTAAGGTGGTTTGAATAAGCGCAAACGATATAATAAAATTTCGCTTCCAATAACATTGCGAGCTATTTGAGTGTAAACTAGCAATTAAATATTCTTTTAAAGATTATTTTTGATATATTTTTTTTTTTAAATGTATTCAGTTCTATAATATTTTGAATTCTTAGTGTCGTTTTATTTTTATAATTAGCAATGTTTAAAAAAAATTTTTTTTTTAATTAAAAAAAATATTTAAAAAATATTTTTTTAAAAAAAAACAAGAAATATTTCTTACATTATATTCTTATTTGATTATTTATCAACATATATTACTTAAAATAATTCAAATATTTCACACAAAAAATGCCGGCACATTTTAAAGATAATGACGGTTAAGGCTTGTTATCAAAGTTTTGTAAGTGATCTAACTGCTTTTCTAAAATATGAATTGACATTTTATTACTTTATTTAAAAAAAATTCAAGAATTCTTAGATATACTTCTAATTGTGGTACATTTAACGAAACATATTTTTATAAAATTATATTATTAACCTACTTAATTAAGAACTATTTAATTTTACATCATTAAATATATATGAAGATATATTTATCAGCATTTTATATTGTACCATATTTATAATGCATCAAATTTTTATCACTAAATAAGAAAATATATAAATCATTAACTTCTTTCCTATACTTATTTTTTAATTCTAGCATTTAAGAAAGAAAGTGAATTATTATTTTTTAAATATTTTAATATCCTAATAAATAATAAAAATGTCAATTATACAGTTTAAAACTTGATTCTAAATTTTAATTTTTAAATACTTCTAGATTTTCTGATTTTCTAAATTTTCTGATTACCCCCAGTCTCAAATAGAGATTGAATGATTAGTTTTGGTTTCATTTTGAAGCAAATTTGTTGTCTGAAAATTGGTTGAATAAAAAACTATTAATGACTGATTTATTTAAATGAAATATATTTTTTCTTTACTGCTCAAAATTTTGTTGCTTATATTATATGCTGTTTTTTTAGTTTTTATTACAGTCTAACCAATATCCATAATTTTTTAAGGCCAATATTACATTTTACACAAAAATTTGCCTTTTTAAAAAATTTAAGTGGATTAGAATTTAATGGTTTCATAGTGCAACGAAAAAATTCTCGAATTATTAGGTTCATGAGATTTTGAAAATTTGGCGGATTTTTAAAAAATAATTCTGGAAGTTATCTTTTCAGACATTAGTATGAGATTTCAGAATACAAAAATTTTGAATACAGATGCTGTAGATATAGTTGAAGATATCTATGATGCATCATTCTAGTATATTACTGTGGATATTGAAAACAAAATCAATAATGTGTAAATTAGTGTAATAAAATTTTTCAGTTTAACATTGATTTGAATTTAGAAAATTATATGTATAAATATATTCCTTTTATTACTTAATTTGCATTATTATTATTAGTAGTAGTAGTAGTAATTTAAGTAATAAATTGTGTTCAAACCTCTAATGAAAACTTTCAACTTTACGAAACAGAACAATATGTTATTTTTAATAGAGTTGTTGATACTAATGTACATAAAAAATATTTATTTGTTCAAGAAAAAAGGTGTTGAATCATATCGAGTTTAAGTAGCATTTTTGTACATGCTCTATTTTAAGGTGAAATGCATTAAAATATATCTTTCAAAGCATTATTAAATTTTGTGAAAATCCTTTACAAACTTTCAATGCATTTACTTCAGATTTTCATTTTTTGTTGAGGCTTTTATCTAGTTCATGATAGGACTTTCACATTTTTAAACGACTTTTTCATTCGAATGCAATATAAAAATTACCGTGAATTTCGAAAAAAAAAATCTCAATTTATTTAAATTCATTGATTTTAAAAATTAAAAATACGATATTTTTTATCCTTTTTTCTGCAGTGAAAAATATATTTTATAAACATATTATAATTATTTTCATCATTTTCTTTAAGAGAATAATTATATATTACAAAAAGCCAAAAGATACCCAAATTAGTCCCTATTTTGTTTCCAATAATCAAATTAAAAATAAATTTAAGTATTAGGATAAATTTTTTAAAAATATATATGAAATATATATAAAAAAATAATAAAAATTCAGAAACTGAAATTTTATTATTTTTTTTAATTTGTTTCTTTTTAAATAATAAAAAAATAGCACTTGCTAAACTGACTTGTTCAAATCGATTTAATAATTCAAATTACAAGAAACTCGTTTAGAAATTTTATTAGAATTTTCTACAATTTTATTTATTTATGTATAATTTTTTTCGAAAAATGTTACAATGTTGATTGGGTTGTAATTTATTTGGAATTAACAACATTTAGAAAATCAATATATATTTTGAGGCAAAATTCTGGCGTTTGCTGATTTCTTCAAATTGTTTTCTAAATGATTGATTACTTCCTATTCTACTCTTAAGGCATTTATTTTGATTGCTCATAATCATAAAAGCTGGAAATAATGGTTACCAAAGTCATTAAAAATATATGAGTAATTCTAGATAAATCATTTTACCGCAGCAAAACTTTTCTTTCAACAAGTAGTAAATAATTCTGACTAAAATATTACATAATCTTAATATGTAATTAGGATTATTCTTAAATATATATACTCATCTTTAGAAATATCCGTATTTAATAAAATATTACCTAATTATCCTATTCAGTTTTGAAACATTTCGCATTATAAACATTTGTAAAATTAATATCTTCTTTCACCTGGAAACTCACCGGATTCTGCACCAAAATTATTCAATTCCCTTTATGCTTGATCGATTACCCTCAGACACATTCTTCATGTAATTACCCGAGTTTCTACCCATCAGGACAACAGCAACTTCATCCAAATTGCCGGTTGGTAATGAGCTCCGATTGATCAAACATTTTGTTTCAACAATACATTACGAGTTTATTTTCAGCACAACCGAACACGGGAGATAATTCAACAAAGATCCCTTTTGAAGGATTCTCCCTTCCAACTTTTACAACTTGGCGGATACGGATAGCAATTACCAGCATCTATTGCACGGTTAGGCCTGGATTCAATGCCCCCCTAAACAGCGTTTGCGGAACTATTCTGGAAAGATCATCCCTCTTGAACTTTGCGAGGAAATGACTGTTAAATGCACAACTTAGTGTAGCGAAAATCTCCATTGTCCAGTCAACTATTGTTCAAGTTCCGAATAACTTTGGCTACTACTCAGTAATTGCTACCAAAATGAAATTTTGACCTTGGTATGGTAGGCATTCGGGCGTGGAATGGAACGGAATTCGTAAATGGTCAGTTCCAGAGCTTCCTGGCATAATTTAGATAGCGTAAATGAACTTTTAGTGGATAGTAGCTTGTGATTGAAGGTATTGTAGAATTGACTTATGGATACATGATAATTACCTTAACAGAGTTTTGTATTGGAGAACACATACTCGTTTTAGGGAATTAACATTAATTGTGAGATTCTCTATGATTTAAATGTTGTCTCTGTTAGAGAATAATGGCCTATTAACATTATGCCTATTTATATTTTGCATTATTAACATTATGCCTATTGAAATTTTACATATTAAAGGCATGCCTACTAAATTTCCCATATTACTGTCATGTCTATTAAAATTTCCCACATTAATGTCATGTCTATTAAAATTTCCCATATTAATGTCATGTCTATTAAAATTTCCCATATTAATGTCATGTCTATTAAAATTTCCCATATTAATGTCACGTCTATAAAATTTCACCATATTAATGTCATGTCTATTATAATTCACCATATTAATGCCATGTCTATTAAAATTTAGCATATTAATGTCATGTCTATAAAAATTTAGCATATTTATATTATGAATATTAAAATTTCACATATTAATATTAAGTCTATTAAGATTTTGCATACATTAAAATTTCGGATATTAACATTATACCTTTTAAAATTTCGCATATTAACATTATATCTATTTAAATTTCAAATATTGATAGTAGGCGAAATTAAAGTTGTTCTTAATTTTTGGTAAAAATATAACCAAAAAAGAATTCAAAATATTTATTTACAAACGCGATACACATTAAATATATGCGCACTCGAAACTAGATTATAAAATAAAATAGCTTCCAGCTTTAACCAGACTAAATATCCGACATTGTCTGTGCTAGAGAATAATGACATATTAAGACTTCACATATTAAGGTTATGCGAAATTATATTTGTTCATAATTTTTTGGTAAAAATATAACCAAAAAAGAATTCAAAAATTTTATTTACATACCCGATACACATTAAATATATGCGCACTCGAAACAAGACTATAAAACAAAATAGCTTCCAGTTTTAACCCGACTAAATGTCCGACATTGTCTCTGTTAAGAGAATAACTGTATATTATTATTTAGCATATTAATATTATGCAACATTAAAGTTTGTCTTAATTTTTGGCAAAAATATAACCAAAAAAAAATTCAAAATTTTTTTTACAGACCCGATATACAATTAAATATATGCGCACTCGAAACCAGACTATAAAATAAAATACCTTCCAGTTTTAACTAGACTAAATATCCGACATTTTCTGTGTTAGAGAATAATGGCATATAACATTTCGCGTATTAATATTAAATGATATTAAAGTTGTTAATAATATTTTGGTAAAAATATAACCAAAAAAGAATTTAAAATATTTATTTACAAATATGATACACATTAAATATATGTGCACTTCAAACTAGACTATAAAATAAAATAGCTTCCAGTTTTAACCAGACTAAATGTCCGGCATTGTCTCTGTTAGAGGATAGCGACCTATTAACATTTCACATATTAATGTTATGCGAAATTAAAGTGGTTCTTAATTTTTGGCAAAAATATAACCAAAAAAGAATTCAAAATATTTATTTACAAACATGATGCACATTAAATATATGTGTACTTCAAACTAGACTGTAAAATAAGATAGCTTCCACTTTTAACCAGACTAAATGTCCGACATGTATACTAATCTGGTGCAAGTTAATTCTTTATTTGTGCGTAAATTCCCTTCCGTTTGGTATGGTATAAAAATGTGAAGAGATTAGGGTGCCAATGAAGCCGTCGTTAACTACACAAGGTTAAAGTTACAGGTATTATGTTTCCAAACGCTCGTTAATTTAAGTTTAACAAATCAAAATGCATGATTTTAAGTTTTAATTCATATTAAGACAAATTAACAGTCTGTCTTTTATTAAAAATTACTCTAGATTAAAAACTAAACCGAAACTTTATATCTTAAAGGAGAGGTGGAAAGCCATTATAATATTAGTAATAACAATGGAATTAATATGAATTTGAATCAAACATTAATTATTTTTTATTAACATTTACTTAAAATATTTTAAAAAAAAAAATTATTAAATTATAGATTTAGTTATAACGCAAAAATAACTTATTATTATTAATAGGAAAAATTTCGAATTTTAAAATGATGTAAATATTAGTCTTGTACTGAAATGTTTTTGGAAGTTTTAGCGTATCACACAGTTCGAGAAAAAATTGTTTAATTTATAATATTGTAATTTAACTTTTAGAAAACTACTCGAAAGAGCACATTCACATTCTCTGAAGTATTTATATTTATCGAATTTTGGGACTCTATGTACAGTGTTTGGCCTAGAAGGCCAATAAAAGTACGTGCATACACACGTAGTATACATTATCTCTTAATCTATTATGCCTCTTTCTATAATTTTATATATTAATATATATATAAACTTTATGTTTATTAATCATTGAAAAATTTAATTTACGAGTCTAATATATATTAATTGTAAATTTTAAAATACAAGTTTATACTGAAATTCCATTTTGCAGCTATTCTATTAAGAAAGTTATTTTTAATTTTTTTTTAATGCGGGGCTCGTACATGCCATAAGAATGTTTTTAGAAACCATTGCAACTTCTGATTTGTGAATTTAATCAGAATTTTATTAGGAGTTTAGATATTTCTTGTTTTGATATTCTTGGTATAGGCTTTATCTAGAATTGTTAAACAAATTTTTAAAACAAAAACCATTTTAATTAATTGCAAAAATATACTTAAATCAGAATATTAATTTATTTGAAACTTCTAAGATTTAATTATGTTTTCTAAAACCAATTATCTTAAAGGGTGGGTAAAATTAATGAGAAATGTATATTATTATTATGATATGGGTTGAATTTTTCCTTAAATAAAATCATTTAAACATTTAACATAAAATATATTCATTTATCTTTTAAAAGATAAAATAATTCTGAGGCACTTTCTCTGAAGCTTTAAAAGCACTGTAGGAAGTAACATACAATTAAAGGAAATTCACAAGAAAACCCACATTTAAAATGCGTAAACTAAAAGAAAAAAGTTAGCGTTACATTTCGAAAGTTGTATTAAATCAGATTGCAGAAAAAAAACGCTTAAGGTTATTTTTTCAAATTAAGGAAAAAGGAGAAAAAAATACAGCTTTAGAAGGGGAAAAAGCCTCGTATTCACCCAGAGTTTTATTTATTTATTTATTTAATTATTTATTTTTGAATACATTTGGTGAATTTTTATATTTTTTTTAACTAGTACTTAACGTTATTCCTAAAGTAACCTTATTTAATGTATTATAAAAGAAAATGTTGCAGAAATTTATATGCTAGTAAAGAAATAAAACTGAAAATGGTATCTTTAATTTGTATTTTGTCCATTTTAAATAAACCTAATCTAAGTTTCCATAAAAAATGTAAACTAAAAGACTGAAAAAATTCTTAAAATAAAATTTAGAAATCATTTCAAAAAAATTGAGTATTAAATTTTAATTTTGTAAGTATAAAGTCAGCAACAACAACAAAAAAACCATTCCCTTAGGAAATTGTTATTTTCCCCTGAAACAAAGGGGAAAATAACAATTTCCTAAGGAGTTTTAACTAAAATACTGGTGTTATACCATTTAAGGGGCAGCTATCACTTGAAATATCATAAATAGAGCAAACTATTTCTAAGATTTATCGCTTATGCTAAGATTTTTGAACGTAGAGATTTTTAAAGTTACATTTTCAGAATCTACTTCTTTACAATATTTGAAAATCATATTTTGTAGAGTTTTTAATTTATTTTACTAAATAGAACAAAAGGGTCGAATTTTTTTAAAAAAAATTAATAAACTCATACTTTTATGTGTTTCTTTAAAAACTATCTTTTAATGACAAAAATGTAGGTTGAGATAGCCTGGTTGGTAGGCCATAGGCCTCTCTTCCTTTGGCTGCGAGTTCGAACCCGCCAGCCGAAGACTCCAGGTAGGCGATGACTAGCACATGCTAAATCTGCCCCAGTCCCGAAGTTCTCCATGTCGAGAGTAATACCACAGATAATACTGGGTCAGAGGTGATCGTATTTTGGTCCAGATCTAAAATTACGATCTTTGGATGAATGAATAAAACACATGAATGAAGCCCGTCTACAAAAAAAATTTTGTGACGTATGTGAGCTAGAAGTTAGACATCTGCCCTTGGGTTCTCAGGGATTTATACCCTAAGTTAGTTCGCCTCTCATGTCGTTGTAAAACGACACACGAAACCAACAACAATAATTTCAATTACTTAATAAAAAGTAACTAAAATAAAATGCTTGTTAACTACCTAAATTTTTGCTAATAATCTAAGTTGGAATTGATTTAAAAAATAGTTTTTTATATTACTTATTATTTATTTTTTTTATTATTTTACCATATTTCCTTTTTCTTATTTCTAATATAAATTTCATCGATGTGAAATTTTAAAAAAAATCCGTATCTTCCAGCAATAGAAGAAAGTCAAATCTTTGAGTATATTAAAAAACGATAAAAATGGTTTGAAGTTTAAAACAATCATGAAATCTGTTGAAAACTATGAAAGTATGCTTACCAACAAATTAAATTTTTAAAAATGTACTTTCTAGTATTGTAATTTCATGAATTGTCAAGAAATATTTGTCAAAATATTTTTTTTGGGGTACATGTTGAAATTTTTTAAATAGGATTTCTGTAAGGTGCACATTTTCGTCCTCAATATATATGTAGTTTTCTCATCACTTTTCTCGCCATCCAAGAGATGACATTGTAATATCTAATCTTGAATATAATTTAAATGATTAACATATTACATTTCCGGGAAGCATCTATAAGGGAAAAAAACTGGATACTGATTGTTTGAAGTTAAACAGATAGAAGTGATTGTTATATTTTAACTGGGAGAAGAAAATGGTGATATCTAACATTGATAAAGTCTCTAAAATTGTATGATTCATTTTGATTTTCGGCAACTAACGGCGCAACGTGCAATACTTTATATGCTACTACAATTCATTTGTTCTTGTATTGCTTAATAAATGTGTGTTTTGAAGATAAGAGCATTTATTGGAAACTTATGTTTTACAGAGACTATGCCACAAATGCTACAATATTAATTCTAGATTTGGTAGATCAAAATTTCTTTCGCATAGAAAAACAATACTCAGAGTCTTTCTTGTTACTATCTGTAGATCTGAAAAACCAAACTTCAATATGTCTATTTATTTATGAAATTGTATTTTTTTCGGCGAAAATATTTAGATAGATATCATGTACTAAAAGTTAGGAATTAATTTCCTGACTTTAAACTTAATTTAGTCTGTGCTAATTTTATTCAAAAACATTCGCTTATTTTCTGATCGGCGTCTCTTGTACATAAAGCATAACGTCCATATATAGAGTAAAACGAACTTAAAAATTCAAAGTGTCATCTTTTTCTTGAAATACGCCTTCTGCTTTAAACAAATTATGCCACTTATACACACACGCACACACTCACACACATTCCTCTTTTAAATTGTAATCCTATATATTATAATTCCTCATTTAAACTGTAATCCTGCATATTATTGTTTTTCATTATTAAATATACATATTTGCATATATCTTAAGAATATACTTTTAATATGCTATTTTATTTCATATAGAGTTTTTAAAAAGAATTTCAATTTATATTTACAAAAATACTCATTGATATAAAATATATTATTTCGTAACTAATTTTGAATGTTGCTACCTGTCGTACTCATTACAACCACATTTCTCTTTAGGTGATAGTGGTCATTTGTCATTTAAATTAAAGTAAAAAACGAAACAGCATTTTAGATATAATTATTGAATAATTCAAATAAGATAAATGAAAAGTTAATATTAAAAACAATTCCCCTCTAAAATAACATTTTTTCCTTCTTGAATTTTTGTTAATACATTTAAATTCAAATGGTGAGTCATTTGAATATGTATCATGGATTTAAAGGCTTCAAAACCTAACTCACACACTTTTGCAAAGGTACATACAAAGTTGCTGAAATTCCTTTCAAATGGAATACTTCAGTGAATTCTTATCTATAACCCTTTGACCTTTTCCTTACAGTCGAATAAAAAGAATCCCATCCAAATTTTTTTCGTTTGGAGTAAAACAAACCCATCTATTCCAAAATGGAAGCACATGTAACAAGCTTTAGTAGTCGTAGGTAATGTTTCTGCCTATAAATGTATAAATAAAATATACAGGAATAGAAAGAAATGCATAAAAAATGGCAGAAATCCGGTGCGGAAATGAAAGAAAATGCCGCCCACTTTTAGAGAAAAACGTTTTTAGGTCTGAGAGGAAACTTATTTCTTATTCTCGATAAAACACTTCATGATCAAGCGTTGCATGAATTGATATTCATGAATCGAAGTAAACTTGGTTTAGGATCATCTGGAAAAAAGAATTTGGAGTCTTAGAAATAAAGGTTAAGTGATTTGAAATATAAAAGGTTTCTAAGGATATGTAAAGCAATGGTTCTCTTCTTCAATTTACGGTAATCGCAGTTTTGCTTAGTATAGCATTTTCGCATTATAATCTATATGATGGAAAAGGTTGCCTTCTCAAAACTTTCATTGGGTCTTATACTAATCTGTAAATGTACATGATATCAATGTATCTTTACAATTCATACAACTTTATGTCATCATTTGTTTGGACAAATATTAGGTAATACGAAATGACTCTTCAATTGAAATTCACTCCAGTGAATCAAACGATACACTAAACTTTGGATGGATATGCTCAATCACTTTTAGTTCAAAAGGCTTAACGATCTTACATACGCAAGGTGATTATAATCCATCTTTTCCAATATACAGCCTCCTAGAATACAAACAATTGAACGGAGTGCAACAAAATTTGGTATATAGATTATATATGATATGGCTTTGGTATATAGATTATATATGATATAGATTATATATGATATGGCTGGGATATGGCTGGATAGATTATATATGATATGGCTGACTGGTAGGGCTCCGATATTTATATATTTTGTTCAAAACAATCATTCTAATACCTAGTATATAATAATATTACCTAGAATCTAGGAATCAGTATTATGTTGTAATAATTTTGAAACATATGGACCATTAAATATTATTTAGCCAACAAAATTTAATTACAAGAAATATAAACCCATGATTTATTTTATAAGTGTTTCGGATGATTTTTTTTTAAATTTTGGACACATTTTCTTAAACATGTATTTAATAATTACTAGTTATTATCTTTATATGAATAAATGTTGTGATGGTTATCTATGTTGTATATGTCGCAGATACACTCTCTGGCCAATAAATTAGGAAACTTTGAGATTTGCATTTGACTGTGTGCTCGGGATGAAGAATGAATATCTTTTGTTATGACTTGGGTTACACGTGGTAAGAATGCTAATATAAGTAAGGTGAAAGAGTCCTTTTCGCGATGAATGAAGTAAAATGGGGAAAGCGACAGATCTTTGAAAAGGGCTTATTTTTGGTGCCCGTTTAGCAGGTGCATCGATTTGATGGGTTCTCACTGGCTGCTCAAAAGCAGCCATATTAGAGGTTTTCAAAAGTTGGAGTCAAAAATCCGCAGTCCTTATCTAGAAGACGTAACTCCGGTTCGAGTACAGTTTTCCAAGAGCATGGTTGGTGGCGTCTCCGACGAATTGCTCGGCAGAACAGGTACTCTACTGTAAATCAACTGGTACAAATCGTCAACCAAGGCTCTTCCCAACATATTTCGAATTATGCTCAGAGAATTGCAGAAGATAAGAATGCATAGTAAAGTGTCTGTGGGAAAATCACTCATTTCTTCTTGACACACAAAAATCAGTTTGCTCTCGGGAAAGAAGACACTTGGTATTTTGAATTAAAAATCCATCTTGCCATACTCACACTCTGGAATTGTCTGGAGGGAGTATCATAATATGGTGCATGTGCTGCTGGCCTGGAATTGGTACCCTGGTGCTCCACGAGCGTAATCAAACAGCCATGCGATACCTAGATATACTGGCAGATCAAGTGCACCGTGCGCTGTTGCATT
>JAOUZG010037124.1:0-61181 GCA_026289955.1 Argiope argentata
ATATAAAGCTAGAATTGAACATGAAGCCTAATTTTAAAATTTGACATTCAAATAAAAATCCGTAAAAATTTCATAAAATAAATAAAAAATTTCATAAAACTAGTACTAGTTATGCATTTCTTATTCATATAAAATTTATGTTGCATACAGGTTGGCGTTTAATTTTTTTAAAAATTCTTACAACTTTGTCTAAAGGTCTGATTCTCTGAATATTAAGTTTAGCATAATGAATCGAACTAAGCTAATGGAATATTTTACTAATGTTTTGGCTGGTAAAATATGCCGAAATTGCTTTCTTCATTATTTAAAATATCGCGTGGTTATTTATGCTTTATAATTTCCTTAGCTGGAATATCCTTTCTCATGAAATCGAATCCTTGATCAATGTTTCCTCAGCTTTTTGTTGACACCTTTTTATCTTGTGAGAACATGATATTGTTTTGGTTGGGATTATTGTTGAGTTAGAACATGATATTGTTTTTACAGAGAAGGATATGATCTTTTTCTCTATGGGAGGTTTTGATGCCACCGAAGTTTATCAGCAAACATTATTTTTACCAGTATTGCATTATTTTATTATGCATGCTTCTTTGACAGCAGATGTGTTTTTAAATGGCTGACGAAGAACTATGACATCGTAGCCGTTATTTCATCTCCAAATCAGACTCCTTTTTCTGCCTGCTAGAAAAATTGAAAATGAAGGTTTAAAAAATTATTATAAATGTATATATGTGCGTAGGTATATAGATATAGGGATAGATAAGTGTCGTAATTGTTTCAAAGCGGTTTAAATTGGCCAATGGCTTAAATTAACTAAGATGATTAACGACTTAAAAAATAACAATGTTCTCTCATAATAACTTGAAATTTGTTATCTAATATTTATTATTATTATTATTATCATGTCAGAACATGATGTTGTTTTTGTGCTGAGGTTTCGGCTTCAACAAAAATCCGTAGGCGAAGAATGAAAATTTTATTGTCTGCACGAGCATCTCAAAAAATCAGCCTTTAATGACGCGTTGTCATTGCATTTACAGAAGCTCTGATTTTTAAAAAAAATAATGAATATAGTAAATAAAACCTAGAAAAATGTCATTTTGAGCACGTAATTATATGAAATGAAATAAATAGGAAATGCGATATTTTTTAAAAACAATAAATGATAAAATGGCTGGGTTTTTTTAAAACAATAAATGCGAAAAAAAGTTTTTTGGGGTCGCTTGCAATATTAAAGTGACTCATTCGATGAAACAATTAAAATGAATAAAAATATAATTTAACTCGCACGTGCACGCGGTAATTGGCCGTTCAAGAAATGATGTTCTGACATGTCACATTGAAATATGCATAACAGATTTCATTTTAATCTTTATTATTATTGTTACCATTTTCATTTAATTTTGGGTTTAGAAATCCCTTTTCCATGAAACAATTCTGTATTATGCCGGATTTAACGATTATATAGAAGGAAATATTTATCACCCGCATTATGCTACTGCTTCTATGGAGTTTCCGATTATACATTTTTAATTTTTCTTCATAATTCCTAGATCTGTGCAGTAAAATTTTATCGTATACTTCAAAGAAATGTAAATAACTTTTGAATTTTACGAAGAATCAATCCCTTGAGGGCAGATTATTTATCTCTAGTGAGCAATGTTTTGCGTTTTTGTTACTACATATTTTTTGTAATTTTTCTTTTTAGCCACTAAAGAAAAATGGTGGCGGTTGTCCACTTTTCATTTGCCTCATAAATTACAAATACGGTTTTACTTCTTTTTTGCTTACAGTTAATTTATTAGAATTTTAAATCATTTTAACACTTCGACCAAAGCTGTCACCAAAAAAAAAGTACAAGCGTTGGAATCTTTTTTATCAGACGTAATCTCCAATCACAAATGCGAGAATTCTTAGAGATAATAAATAAAAGATAATAAAAAATAAAATTTTCATCAGTATTATACATGCTCTTTTACTAAATGCGAACAGTTTTACACACACACACACAAAATAATAAATTTTAAATCGTTAATAAAACGCTTTTTATTCATCCACTTAAGTTCAAATACATTTTTATTAAACTTAATAGTTTTTCAGTTATTAATTCAATAATTAAATTAAATTCCTTTCTATACTTTAAATAGAGTTTTAGCAGAATCTTTAAGAGTTTCAAACCAGAATCAGATTAATAAGTATAAAGCAGCTGAAGTTGGAATGGTAAGTCATGCCATTCTCTCCAACCCGCCGCGAAGGCACACGTATTTAAATCATAAAACTGAATGACCGAACCGCCGCAACAGCAACACTGATGAGAAATGTGGTTGAGTTCTAAGGACCCTCACCGGCCTCGGTACAAACCTTCCCGTAGGAACTCCGTCCCATCATCGATAGGAGGAGCCCGCCCCATTAACGTATTCTTCAACGTGGCGAGTTCCAACCGCCATGCCGGAAGCATCTCATTCTCAATTTCCATGTGTCTGATCCTGCGGTTAGCTTGAATGGTATATGAAAACATTTTATTTCGAATCAGCCGTTGTGTTCTTCTCAGGACTTTTCATGTATTCTTCAATGATGGTTTTATTATAGAGAACAATTTCATGTATTGGCGTTCAATAGTTACGCAATATTATCCTTTGGCATGAGTTCAACATTTTTTCTGAATCTATCACATCATCGTTGGCGTTATGGCATGTGATAAACCAACCAATCTCAAACCAACATTTGATGCATAATTATAACTGTTGTTACAAAATCACATACCAAATTTGATATATTTAAGTGGCTGCATTTTTGAGTTGTCGTGTTTAAGACATTTTTCAAAGTATAAACAGTAAAACTTTTTTCGCATCCTCTCAAAATTTGTTCATCTTTCATCATTGTGTTTGATAATTCAGACACTTTAGATGTTAATTTTGTATGTCGAATTTTTTCGACCAAGCTTTCTTCGTTTTGTTGTTATCTTGTTAGCTTATATACTAATATCCCGAAACTGGCTTTTTAAGAGGAGTTTGCGCTAAACTTGATAGAAATCTGCAAATTTTATTTAAAGACTGTATGCCAAATTTGATCCATCTAGCTCATAGCGTTTTTCAGGGTTTATTAATTTATTTATTACGGACCCAGACATTTTCCAAAAATGTGTTTTTCGAACTCGGGGTGGTCTAAAATTTTTAGATTCTTCAACCCCTCGAGTTCGATTTTTCTGACGATTGCAATATTTCATCTAGATTGCTTGTGCGAGAAAGCGGAAAAGAGCATGAAACCTCATGTTTCATACTTAAAAGATTATTGAAACGATTTTATTAAAATTTTACAGCTAAACTTAAGAGTCTAAATGAGTTAACTTTAAAAATAGTTACGTTTCTAATTTTAAAAATTGGGATGCCTCTAATAAAATTTATCATTTTACGGTAGATTTTACTAATAGTTTTTTTAAATATTCAGATTCTGCAAAACATGCTCAGAACTAAATATTTTGAGTTGTATTTAAAAAAATGTTTCATTTACAAACTTTTTCTCCTAATGCTTGTGAATGAACTTTTTCTCCTAATGTTACATATGTTAAAAAAATGTTTGGCCGCAATTTAAAAAAAGTGTTGAATTTCCTTAAAATTCAGTTTTTCTTTTCAAAAACTTTGCAATTTTTGAGAAAATATATTTTGTACTTACACTATTAAGAGTAAACAATAGAGCAATTCCTTATTTTTCTGCCACACGAAGGTTCACTTCCCCTTGATTTGTAGTCTATACTCTCGGGTCATCTTAAATTTGCAGAAAAATTTCAAAAACTCCACAATACATTCTTTAAAAGGGGGAAAAATCCAAGACAGAATTTTCCGACCACAACCGCTGTGACAATTTCAAAATTTTTTATTTATACGAAATTTCTGAATTTAAAATTATTTCAGCTGTAGTCATTTGCTCCCGTTTTTCTAGAGAAGTTTGTAATACAAATTCTATTAAAAGTAGTACTTTAATTAATAATTAAATTGTGATAAAAGTGCAATTAATAATAATTTCTTTGGGATAGATTATAGTTCATCAAAGTGTGTTGGCACAACTAGATTAATACTATTATTAGGACTAGTTAAAAGCAAAATAAAAATCATTTATGAGGTAAAGATCGAGGATTAGAAGTGTTTTTATAGAAATTTAGCTTTCTCTTGCTAATCTCGATTTTTTTTATAGCTTAAAAGGCTTTAAATGTGTTGCTTATTACAGAGACAGATTGTTTAATTTGAGTTCTCACATGATAACTTGAAATTTGCGATGGTGGATTTCATTTTGTATTTTTAAAAAATTATAATTTATATATGTTACGGTTTGTCATTAGACAATCATCGTATTGTAAGGTTACATAAATAAACATATCATACAAAAATATTCATACTGAACTTATATATGGATATTTTATATATGTAACTTAATCATATATGTGATTAAAAGTGAAAGAAGTTGGCTATGAAGTACTTTTGTGAAATGGCGCCAATTGGTGCGTGTGTTAAGCGTTAATCAGGAAACATGGTATGTTTTTTTCCTTTCTTTCTTTAATTATTTTATACTCTAGGTATTTTCTTTGTATTATAGGCGCTGAAATTACTATTCATGGTTTTTAATAAATATCAAGTTATTCTAGCCCAGGGCGATCAAATTGATTCAAATGACATTGTGAAATCCACTGTTATGAGTCGACATCCCCCTCGAAGTGTAGGCGAGTGGAGTGCCATCTGGATACCGTTCAGTAAACTAAAATCTACCCTGGTAGTTTTGAAGCATCGATCAAAACGGAAGATTTAAATAGCTTATTTTATTATTTAGAGCCACTGTGGCCTGGTGGTAAGATCTCCTCGTCATCTGACTGCGATTCAAAATAACGAAGTTGATTCCAAAATAGCCCTAGTGCTGCTTTACAACAGGACGTTAAAATATAACTATTTTATTATTATTTTAAGCTCGAAGTTATAACTCAATCGAATTAATCTTATCGATTCTTATTTGGGTGTAATTCTGATATATATAAAAGCAGAAATATATCGAATATATTGAAAACTGTCATTTTCAGACAAAGTTATTTGAGAATAATAAAGTAGGCTCCTAGATATTAGATGCAGTAATGAAATCACTGATGGACATCCCATTTCCACCTAATGTTAAGTAATGGACGAAATATAAAAGTTAAAAGCTTTTTTAGAAATAGAAAAAGTTTTACATTTCTGATATTTTATGGAGAATTTATGGTTTCGTATATTAGAACAAAAATTTTGATTATTAAGAAAATTAAAGCCCCTTTTATATATATATATATATATATTTTAGAAATGAAGGCATGATCGTCCCTTAATACTTTAGTCTTTAACGTAATTATAAATATAAAAAAGTTAAATCAGTAGAAATGGTCTCCTTATAACTTTCTTGCACTTTTACTAAAAAAAAGTGTTCTCTCTGAGAAAGCCTTGCATGGCATTGGCTGTAAGTAGTTCCGAAATATTTATCTTCAGCATGAATTTAGCATTTTTCTGAATCTATCCTTGCTGAACTTTTGCGATTTGCGGATTTAACGTGCTCTATTAATACGATTTAAATGCTGGAATAAAACTTAATCTATTTTTAAAATGCCAAAAAGATACTTAAGGCATTTAGCTAGTGAAGACGATAATAGAATGAGAGGTTTTTGAAAAAATTACAATGAAAGTTTTGGACTCTGACCATACAAGGCGGACCAACATTTGATGATCACATCGCGAGCACAAAGGCGGTTGTTCTCCTAGCAACAAGGGAATATGAGAGCATCTAATATGTCCAGTTCATAAATGTGTTAAAACTATTTTTATTTTTCGGATCGCTGATGCAAGTCAAGGATACTCAAACAAACAAAACAAATTTAACAGTTTAAAATTCGTTGTCAGCCTAAAAGTGCCAATGCATCGGCCATTAAAATAAATGCAACGTATCCACCATTTGTGTTTATTAAAGTCATTCCAAGGAATAGTAATAACTGCTGGGGAAATCTCAAAATTTGGAAGCCTTGTCCGCTTCACCAATACCTAAAATTCCAATACGAAATATTATCTCACAGATCAAAATAATGAGGTCAAGAGAAATCAATCTATGTATACAAAAACGCTAACGTATGCACGTAACGTAACGCGTTAATATTTATTGCTGAATGACAACAATGAAATGTAAACGTGATACTTTTCCGTTGCCGGGCGCAATCGAAAAATCGCCAAATAATGTAGAATTCCAAATTTCTTTGGCAATTTTTCGCTTTTGCTCGGCGAACTGAAAAGTACCCTAAACGAATTATTATATAAACTTTTTGCACTGTTTCATTGAATGTTTTTACATATGCCTTGATTCAATGCTTTCATAATAAATGAAGCTGCAAAACGTTATTAGAAATGCTTTGGGGAAAGCACTCATTCTTTTAAGTAAGAGTATACAAGACTCAAAAGAAATATGCATCAAGTAGCAAATTTAACAAGCTCTGAAATATGCTTAATCGTGGGTAGATAGAAAATCACCATGACTTAATTATTTCTGTAATCTGGATAATAGGTCTCGTAATAAAGTCAGAAATCTGAGTGAATAAGCTGGTTGTCAAAGGCAGCTAATAAGGATTCACTCTAGATCTGTTTTGTGACTTCTTAAATGTCCTATGAATAGGGAAAGAAAATTTTAGAAAGTTCTTTTGGGTTTCGTATTTCTAAAGATCTGTCACCAAATCCCTGTTAATTCTGGAAACTTCTAATTTGTAGACAAAGGCGCCAAGTATGTCGCCAATTCCGGGAATCATTGATTCGGCTTCCTCTCAGCATTCATTACAGCTGTTTGTAAAACTGTCTTCCTTATGATGAAACTAACTGCGCTGGGAAGCACCATTGCAAATTTACAATCTGCCACTGTCTTAGTGTGAAATTCATATATATCCTTAGACTGGAAATAGACAGGCCGTTAGTGTACAAGAAATCGAGTGCAGAAAGTAGTAATTGTTTCAAGAAGTTTTTAATTTTTTTGATAAAAAATGACTCTTAAAATTTTTCTTTTGATTAAAGCTTCCTTAGTTGAAAAAATCAGAGAACTTGAACTCTACTCTGACCCAGAATTTTCTTAGCTTTTCTTAAAAATTATGAACAAAGACGTATAAAAATAACTTTTTATACGTATTTACAATTACAAAACAGATCATAATAGAATTATACGTTTGCGTAACTCTACCTAAATGCATATATTTTATGCATATGTTACAGCCAAAGCCCGAAATTCGGCCAATTAGCGTTTCCGCCAAAACGTTTGCTTTACAAATAATATTGTACTTCTACTTGCAATTAATATTGTGTATTTTAATTTGGTTGCCCATTTCCCAAAGTGGCTGAAAATCTTTGGTCAGAGTAAAATGTGATAATGATAAATATTTCAGGCTTATTTTTTAACTCATCTGTGAACTCGTTTTTGAACCAATTGTACTTAAAAAAAACAGTATACATAAGTACTCATTTATAATTCCTTAAACAGCGTGTAAAACAATCTTCTTTGCCGGCGTCCTGGCATAGGGGTGGCGCGTCTTCTCCAAGAGCGGGCCGTCGAGTTCCAGTCCAGGCACGGTTGTTCTTCTGTATTCTATCCGTGAGATGCATGAATGTGCCTCCCCCCCCTGTAAAAAGGCCCGTACAGGTGACTGCGATGAATGAGTAGCTAACTCGTACTCTTGGCCCTAGTTGGCGCTACTTCAAAACAAGAGACGTTGTTTTGCTTTCGGCTTAAAACTCGCTGATACCTCAGAGAAGCTTGTCCATGGCAAATGCCACTAACAACAACAATAATTTGCTTTTAATTTCGTTTTTTCAACTTCCCAAGCCATGTCCCGAATTTCCCGACCAAAGACCGAAATCAAGATAAGACCGGACATTGGCCGGTAAGTTTACAGCAGTCGTGGCCAATTATCGAACTGACTGATTGCGGCCTTTGGCCGTGATACATATATATTAATACATATACATAATATAAAAGGAGCAACGTCCACAATAACCTATATTTACAATATGATTGAAAAATGATAAAAAAATTTCTTATTTTATATTTTCAACATAATAAATTTCATTTACTTTTATATTAAAATAAAAAAAGTGGCTTCCTCATTTGTAAGATGTAAGGTTTGAAAAGAGGCCTGTGTCTTTGCAAAATCCACAAATACATCGAAATAATTCTGAGATCAGTACAGTCAGAATCAATGGTATAAATTTTAGCTTGGTTTAGCTATAGTAACGTCCCGTTTCAAAGCAGCACTAGGGATATTTTGGGATTGACCTCATAATTTTGAACTGCGATCTGATGACAAGGATGACACCTGAAATGGCAACCCCCTCGCCACTTCACATCAGATCAGTGGGAAGACGTTTGGTCCGGGCGGATTTAACATGCAACTAACCCCCTTACACGACGGTTCTTAGGTGGAATCGGGTCCCGAACTTGAAACCCTACGACCCACAAGCTGAGATCTTACCACTGCCCCAATTAAAATAACGGATAAAAGAGAATGTGAGTACAAGGTGGCCAGAAATAAAACACCCCTACTCTGACCTCCATGGATATCGAACTACTCAGTGTAAAGGCTCAAAATTTTGTACACATACTATTCAAAATATGGGGAAACGGATTTCACGAAAAAAAAATTAGTTCCTGAAATCACCGATAGGTGGCGCTGCACAACTGGAACTATGATCAAAAGACACAAATAATAATAAAAATTAAAATGTTTATGCGGAATGGAATGCTTCCATGCTTCCTTTTTAATTTTTCTGCCCCTTATGGAAAATAAAAATAGTAAAGAAGCTAGAACTCCCGTTGTAACTGCAATTTCATACTGTAACCAGAAAAATTTGCATAAAGCATGGTTAGAAGCCATGTTAAAAGGTGGGGAATGTCATTCTTATTAGTGATGGCTGTCACGCTGCCAGAACGCGCTTTGCTTGTGAAGTTGTTTTACGAGAATAAAGGAAATGCTCCAGCAGCACTTCGAGAGTTTCGCCGACTTAAGGATTTGCGTAAGGGACCATTGCTTCCACAAGCTCTCAGGATAATGATCGCTCGATTCGAGGAAACTGGACATCTTGGAGTTCAGCCTGGTCGAGGACGCAAACCAGTTCGTTCAGATGTCGTTGAAGATGTTGCCACCGGTATTGTTGAACAGTCAATGGATAATGTTTTAGGCTGCAGTAGTGCACGTGCAGTGTCACGACACTTGGGTGTTCCCTATAGCACAGTGTGGAACGTACTCAGAAAATGGTGCATTGTTTCCCGTACAAAATCCGCCCTAATCAACAATTGCTGGCCACAGACAGGGAGATGCGACTGACCTTTGCATTGACATTTCTTGCTAGAGTTGAAGTGGATGCATCGTGGCCGTGGCAGATTCTGTGGAGCGATGAGGCCCATTTCCACCTCAGTGGAACAGTGAACACCCATAACTGTCGCATATGGGACACGACAAACCCCCGTACCTTCCAAGAGATTCCACTCCACTCACCGAAAGTTACAGTCTGGTGTGGATTCACAGCCACATTCATCCTTGGACCGTTCTTTTTCGAATAGGTTACTTCCAATGGCCTTGAGACATGTACCGTGACGGCCAACAGGTACAAAAGGATGCTCGAAACATTTGTTGTACCCCATTTGCAGCAGCGCCAATGCCTTGACACCATTACTTTTATGCAAGATGGAGCACCTCCACACATTGGACTCCCTGTGCAACAGTTTCTTCGCCAACATTTCACCACTGACAGAATAATCAGTCGCGCGTTTCCGACAACTTGGCCATCTCGTTCACCGGATCTTAATCCGTGTGATTTTTGGCTTTGGGGACACTTAAAAAACCTTGTTTATCGAGAACGTCTGATAACCTTGGCAGATTTGAAAGAGAGTATCAGTCTGCATGTGAGAAGCATCTCAGATGACCAGTTACGATCCGCAGTTGAACAAGCTGTCCACAGACTTCACATTTTACATCTTCAGGAAGGGAACCATATTGAGCAGCATTCCCTGCATCGATAACGTCCTTGTTTCATGTATGCTTGGTACTTTCAAATAAAATGTGTTTAAAACGTGTTTTTGTGTCTTTTCAGCATACGCCCAGTGGTACAGCGCCACCTATCGGTGATTTCTGGAACTAAATTTTTTTTTCGTGAAATCCGTTTCCCCATTTTTTGAATAGTATGTCCACAAATTTTCAAGCCTTTACACTGAGTAGTTCGATATCCAGGGAGGTCAGAGTAGGGGTGTTTTATTTCTGGCCACCCGGTATATGAGTAGACCCTTCTATTCTATTGTTTCCAGATTTGGGAGACCAAATTTAGAAGATGGTTATGCGCACCTTTGAGCTATCTTGAAAATGTCAATTAGATTTTCAACTATTTAAAAATTAAGCAATATTTTGAAATCTTATCATCACAAATCACCCTAGATATTATGCCACAAAATTGGAGGAAACGTTTGGCTCCTACAGATTTAACGTGCAACAGATCCTTTATCGGATTTGGCTCACAATTTAATAAATATCCAGGTTTTAAACGCTAGATTTGTGAGCAACATTTTATCTATTTTTCTTTTTACATTTCACATTATAGTGTCCGGCTATTCTCTATCAAACAAATTAGCCGGTAAGTGAATGCACTTCATCCAAAATTTGATTAGAAATCTACAAATTGGTGTAAAGATGGCAGAACAAATTTCATCCGCCTAGCTCAAAAATGTTTTTAGTTATCATGCTTAGAGACAGTCGAATAGAGCGATAGGTAGATAAAATTCCGAAAACGGCAATTAAGTTCGAGTTTTTGACGATTAAAATTTTTTTTGTGTGTGTGCATCCTTTATTATAAAACAAAATGGTATAGCATTTTTTATTTATATTTAACAGTGAAAACGTTTTTTTAAACTCGGAAAGATCTGAAATTTGAAGGTTAATTGAACACTCGAATTAAAAATTTTTGATGTTTACAATACTTTTTTGTAAACGTTTACAATACTTTACAATACTTAAAACGTTTACAATACTTTACAATACTTAGAGAAAGCAAAATGATGAGATATTTTCTTACAAATGAAATGATAACCCACATATTAAAATCTTCGTTAATATTTTTCGTTTTCTCTTAATTTCGTAGTCCAATGAATATAATTATGTACAGTTTTCTTGAATGGAAGCCAGAAAAGCCTCAAGTGATCAACCCAACTGAATTGGGATTCAGCTATTCATTGTTAAACCGCATCTATAAGTAATGCTGATTACGAACATAACCAAAGGGAAAATTTTATAAATTTATTACTGAGCCTTCCTCAGGCACGCCATGCTTTAATCAACTGGATTACAAAATGACAGTTAATTTAGCATCAAATCGATGACGTAATGGTAGTTATTGTATTGCAACTACAGGAGGAAGGAAAGAAAGAACTTTGGGAAATCTCAGAAGAAAATGTCGTTACGGAATCCTTCAATGAGTGGACAATTCAAAACGTCCAATAAGCGCGATGATGGGTAACGATGTTTTATTCCCCAAGAAAAAAAACAGAACAAGTAATTAAAAAAAATTAAGTCAATTACTAAGGTCAACAAGGAAAAAATTTAGTTCAGTTGCTTATTATTAAATAATTACGATGGTTGTTTTCGTGTTCGGCTTTATAATGGAAGGAAGGATGCAGGGGGTTCTGAGGGTATGGTCCCCTATGAGCATCCGAAGGCAGAAGTCTGACTTCTAGCTTACATAAGTCACAAACCCTTTTTAAGGGGAGAACTTCAAACGATCACCTCTCAACGATCTCACACCTTCAAACGATCACCACAGAACGATCACCTCTGATGCAGTACCCCCAGTAGTTTTACACTCGATATTGAGAATTTTGTGGCCACCACCGATTTAAAGTCCACCTCACAGTCTTCGGCTGAAGGGTTTAAACTCGCACCCCAAGGGATGCGAATATAACACCCTAACAACCAGGCTATCAAAGCCTAATAACTACACTTATTATAAATAAGTTGTCAAAAAATATATTATCTTTGAATTTTCAAAGCCAATTGTGACAACGCGAAATGCGTGATTTTTTTTTATTCTATACTATCTTAATTCGAAAGTACTTCGAAATGAATCCAAAAAATCGATTCATCTATGATGTTTAATTTTAAATGTATCAAACATTAAAAAAATAAACAGAATCGTTTCAAATAATGTGTTAAGCATTGTTAGCATGTTAAGCCTAACCTCATTAGCATGTGGAAAAAACAAACTAAATCGTTACTTATTTGGCAGTGGGGAAATAAGATTTTTGAGAAGAAAGAAAATTACTAAAAAATTAATGAATAAACATTTGAAAAAGTTGTATTAACATCAAATGTCATCCAGTACAAGTCTTAAAAAATTTACTTGAACTTGAGTAGATGAATAAAAAGTATTTTATTAGCAATCAACGATTCAGAGAAAGTATTAGTACTCGTGTGCGTGCCTCTGTTTATAATGCTTAGCCGACAGGATAGAAAACTTAGCAGAATTATCCCGGTTTTTCTCTTGTAATAAAAATATATCCAATATTTTCTGGAACCTCAATTTTTTTATCACCAAATTGTAGCCAAGGATAAAAGTTTTTGTTTGCATCCTTCCAAAAGCCTTTAAAATATCTGTAAATCTCTCTTTATTACAATGATTCTATCTATAAAAGTCGAAAATGTTATAGAATTGTAACAATATTTTCTTTCATAATAAGATTGTAATATTTTTTTCATGATTGAAAGAGATATGTTGTCAAATTCTGATTTCGATATCTGAATAATGAAATAAATAAAACAATTGTACTTTGCTATTATCCTGTTGACCTGTCAATGCTCATGAAAATGCGCCAATTCAATCCTGTTCTATAGAGCTACCTTTTAGCAATAATCTCAGTTTTGATGAAAATAGTCCGCGAGATTACCCAAAAGTACAAAAATGGTAGACAAGATAGTACCAAGCTGCCACAACTCTTTCAAATACATCAACAAATATTCATATAACGGTTGAAAATATAAAAAAAGATTAGAATGAAATCTGCCATGCACATTTCAATGTATCATGTCAGAACATAATTTCTTGAACAACCAATCACCACTTGCTCGTGCAAGTGAAATTATATTTTTACTCATTTTCAATGTTTCGTTGAATGAATCATTTTAGTATTGCAAACGATCATAAAAAAATTTGTTTCGCGTGTATTCCTTAAAAAAATATCCCATTTCCTATTTATTTCATTTCATATAATCAAGTGGCAATGTCAACGCGTTATTAAAAGTTGATTTTTTGAGATGCTCGTGTATATAATAAAATTTTTATTTTTCGCCTACGGATTTTTGTTGACACCAAAAACATCGTCTTAAAAACAACATCATGTTCTGACATGATAAAAATGAAATCTGCGATTGCAAATTTCAAGTTATCATGTGAGAACATTCTTATCTTGTCTGAATTAATTTAAGGGATTAATCAGTTTAAATGGTTTAAAACAACTCCGGGACTTCTCTATAGGTCTCTATTACTAGCTATCTCTCTCTATATATAATGATAATTTTTTTAAAAAATTTTCAATTTCAATTTTTCTAACTGAAAACGTTTTGGAGGTCAACCGACTTTGAAATGAATAATAATAAAAAAAAACATCGTTTTTTGACGCATACGTATTTTGATAGTCCCTTGATTATTTAAAACAGGTTCAAAGTGATTAAAGACTTAAATTAATTAATACAATTCTTAAGAATTCAAAGAATGAATAATTTGGAAATCGAGTTGTAGCTTTTGTTGGAGACAAATCGCCAAAAGTGAAGACTTTTTGTCTTATTTTCTAATAATCTTAAAAGTAAAAAATGGTTGCCTCAAAAGCAATAAATAGCCAGTTTGTTGCCCACGCAGTTTGAAGCTTCAAAAACTTCAAATCAAAACAACATCATGTTTTCGTATGATAATAAAAACTTGATAATGATATACCATAATTGATTTTTAATTGACTAAGATTTTTTCTTCTTCATTGATTCTTCTGGCAAATGATATGTAAATATCATAATTCTTGGTGGCATAAATATTTCACCCGCAGCTCTTTTAAAAGTAGAGACGGGGGATTCTTTTTTCCAAATTTGTTCAGTTTACAATGTCTTTCTTGCAGGTGCGAGTCCAAGACAAGTCCCACGAGTGCCTGAGATGTCACCCACTCTAGAAGAGTTACCACTCCCCCCTGTCAAGTATGCCAGTCCGGGGTCGCCGTCTTTCCACCGTTCTCCCCAGAATTCACCTCCCTATTGGCTCCCGCCACCACCCGATTTCGACACCTTACCAGATTATGTGACAGAGAACAAAGACAAACGTAAGAGGTTTACTTTGTAATCCTTGAACTGAATAATTGGCGGAAGTGGTCTCCCCAAAACTTTATTGTAGACTCTCTAATAATGGTGTTATCCCAGAGAAGGCCTAGCCCGGCATTCGTGTACAATAGTTATGAAATATTAAGCTTTGGCGTGAATTTAGTATTTTTATTCAATGGATCATGTCATCCTTGGCGAGTTTTTTGACGATTAATATCTGGAAAGTCGTAAAAAGTATCCGAAACTCGAATTTTTATTTTCGACACACTTTCGTCAGCCATTTGAAAATCCAATTTTATACAGAATTATAATCACATACCCAATTTCATGTGTTTAAAACATTGTGTTTTTTGACTATCGCATTTAAATATTTCTGGAAGCACAGGTCAACAAATGGTCAGTCCCTTGCTGGATTTAACACAAAATTTGATACGTTTCTATAATATAGAAGTTTAATTTATGTACCGACTTTAGTCTAAATAGATCTCTTCATTTTTAAAGTGTTATTGTTTGGTTTGTATTAACTGAAGTTCAATCGCTGTCACTTGAATTAAAAGTTCCTATTTTTGCAAGAACTGGCAGGAAATCAGTGATACATAGTACAATAAGAAAAGATTTTAAGATTTATATAATAATATAAATTATATAACTACCAAAATTTGAAGGTTAAATATATTTTGCAGAAGAAGCTGTTAAAAGACCCTGTTACAAAAAATATTTCATTGAAAATTTCAATGAGTATTAATTGAGGCAAATCAATTGGTCGTTAAGAACAGATAGTTAATAATAAATATCCCATATATGTTCCTCCTTTTCGGATAATCTTTATATCAACTTACCCCCCTACAAAATGAATTTTGAATTTAATAAAAGAAATCATTTTCTAAGTATTGCTGTTTATGAAACACAATACTTCATAGAATTTAATGTTGAAATTTGTATTTAATTACGAAATGTTGAATTTAATTCTGTATTTTGTACATGTATAAGCTCATTTATTTATTATTGATAAATAATGACAGCGAATGTAATAATTTACAATGTTGTTTCCTAGAATGGTTAATGCCATCTTAAAGAAGACAGTTTTATGCACAGCTTTAATGGATGTTGAACAGGTGTTGGATCAATAACCCATATTCTTAGCGACAAACTAGGCCAAAATTTGGTGACGAATTAGGATACAAATAAGAAGATTCTAGAATTTTCATGAATGTTGGTTATTGGTCTATTAAGACGGGAGTAATGACTTTTCTTTTAGGCATTCTTTACCTATCAGGAAAACTATAAAACGGCAAGAGACAAGTAACTTGATTATTGAGTTTTGTTTGAGTTGAGCTCAAGCGATTGGATGAGTTAAGTATTGAGACAGAGCTGAGACTATGCTTAATAGTTCAGTCAATGTTAATTCGAGCATTGTATTAATAGTGTGTTGGCAACTGAATTTAATTCAAGCGAGTTGACAGTGGTAAATAGTAGACGTTTGAGGGAGATGAATAGTTGTGTGAAGTCTCTCTTATTGCCGAGTTTTCTTTGAGCTCTTTGTGAAGTTTCAGTTATTTATTACAGATTTCCTGCTCGTTTGTTGCTATTTATTTTGGTTTTTTTGTGTGCACACTTTACTGTATTTAAATACTATATTTATTATTACATAAGCTGAGCAAACTTTAAAAAAATCTTTTCATTTTATTCAGATATTCAATTGAATCCACCTAAAACAATAGAACCTGATCAAAGAATTGGCATGAATGGTCCGATCACATTGCCCAAACCACACCTCATTGTGCGAAAAAGCAACGAAATACCTCGAAGTACCATTCCGTTGTCAACATTCATCGGTGTGAAGAGCTATGAAGAAAATTTGGAGGAACATTCAGAGAGATCTCCCACTTTACCCAAATCTCAGACTGCATCGCCATCTGTCGGAAGAAAGCAACACGAAACTTCAAATAACAATCACGTGAAGGAGAAACCAAAAAGACATTCCGATGCCCAAATCAATGAGGCTGCTTATGAACTTTTGCAAGAAGAGCTCAAAAATTCCATCGCTCAAAAAAGGGGGTTGAAAGTTTGGAAGAAGGTCACATGTCCTGAGCATGATAAGACGGATTGTTATTACATCACTGCCAAGTCACCACAAGGAGAAGTTTCTCATTGGTTGAAGTTGAAAGGATTCTCTGAAGAGTAAGTTTTATTATTATTATTATTTCTTATCTAGTCTTTTCTCAACAGAAACAACTCATATTTGCTGAAATTCTTTCTCGTAATTTAATTTTCATTTTGAGAAACCGTTTTATTCTTATCAAAGTTTTCTTTGATAGCAGTGATCACCTGGTGAGCAATCACAGCAACGGATGAATGGTATTATTTTGCTTGACATCGTAGTCATGAGCGAATTACAATGCACATCATTTCAAACCTAAACATCTGCACGTCATTTTAAACTTAATTAAACATTGCTTTACGTCTTGCTGGCTACAGAGACATCTTTAACTCTTGTGGAAAGTGTGCAATTGATTTTATAAAATCAGTATAAACCAGCAAAACTCAATATTTGAAATGTGTCATATGATCATATTTCTAATATTGATTAATACCTCTAATTTAAATACTGATTTAAAACAAATAAGTGAATTCGTACTTATCTGACATGCACCATACATGTTCTGCTAATTTTTTTAGAACAGGAAAGACGTAGTGTCAAAGTATAGCTCGCCAACGTAACAACTGGCAGATATATCGTAAGACCGCGCTAAGTGATTTTGTAGACACTTTTTAACTTTGGGCACAATCAACAATAATTTGCTATTTAAAATGTACCACATAAGAATGAATTAATACCACTAATCGGAATTTCTGATTATGGGACAAATACCACACGTGCTAAAGGAAAGACACGACTTCAAAGTGTAGCTTACCAACCTAGCAATTCGCAGACATAAGGTAAGACGAAACTACAAGATTTTATGAACACTTTCTTCGACATTGGACGGTTATGAATAAAATTTCCAGCAACTAGCCTCCAACTTCATACGCTGAGTATTCGTTTTGGAACATTTTCCAATAGTTTTCCTCCTTTTATACTTCAGTAAAAAAATGAAATTAGTATGCCATACGGTTACATTGTTCGAAACATTTTCCTTTCTCCCCACACCGCCATTTATCAGAAAAAAAAGTTAAGCATAATCTTTCTGAATCAACAAATTAGAAGAAAATAATGCTAACTCTCTAGTAGCATTAAAAACCGCGACTTTTTCCACTACCAATAGGTCTCTCAAACCATTTGGATCAAGTTCCATTGAGTCAGACATTTACAACACTGCGTAACAGAAAACGTTATTGTAATACTCGAATCATCAGACTCAAACGTTTGATTTAGAATTCTATACGTCATCTTGTGGCAGTTTTAGATTACTTATTCAAATATATTCATCGTGCTATTGTAATATCTTGAGAGCTAACTTTGTTAGGCTATTAAAGAATTGCGAATGTTTCATAGGATTTGTAAGATTTCAGTTTTGCTGCCAGAAGCTGAAACTTCACAGTAATTTTTATGCTTATTTTTGTATCGATGGAGAGAAAAAGCTCAAAACAACCTTTGATGCTTAATTTATAATTTTTACATACATTTTCCATATTAGACTTATTTCCGCAGCTAAATTTATAAATATTTGCATGCAATTCATACCATAGGTAAATATTCGTACGGAATTGTATGAAAACGGTTTATATCTAATGAGTTAATATACAATTCCGCAAGAATATTTACCAAAGATATGAATAACATCGATTTTATCCAAAATATGCATATTCGGATATTCTGTTTGACAGCTTTTTCTTCTCCCAAAATCTCCTTCTCCAACCTAAAAACTTTGTCTACTATCTGTTTACTCCCCCCCCCACACACCTGTTTTTGAGCGTTTAAATTCCTCGTTCTTTCTCTGTTTATCAGAAGTTTTTGCTATTCAAATGGCCCAGAAAGTTCTTTTATTGAATGCACTTAGTTGTATTTTAAATAGTCATGGGGAATGTTCATTGACTTGCATGAAACTGTTAAAGCATTGAACTGTAATTTTGAAGATTTTTGCCCGTTTTTATGAATTTAGTTATATAAAACAGCCAGATTTCATTTACCATATTTACCCAGTTTTCTTATTTGGGAACTATCATTATTTTATTAGTTCTTTTTTTTCTCAATTCCTACCATTATTTCACTCTAACCCTCTTTCTCTATACATTTAATCGTTATAAAATACTTTTTATTCATCCACTCATGGGAAAATTCATTTTTTAAACTTGTAGTGGATGATGCTTAATGTTAAAACAGTTTTATCAAATACTAATTAATTAATTTGGTTAATATTTTATTAATTGATTAGAAACTAACTTCCCCGCCAAAAATCTTCATTTCCCCGCCGCCAAATAAGTAAGAATCCAGTCCCCCCTCTCTAATAAGGTTAAGCTTAACATGTTTTCGACCGATTATATCATACGATTTTATTTATTTTTTTAGTGGTTGATGTATTTAAAACTAAACATTTTTAATTCTTAGATTTTTCGGATTTATTTTGAAATACTTAAGAATTAAAATAAAAAATATACAGGAAATTGAAAATTTCTCATTTGTATTGCGTTACCCCAATTGATGTAAAAAATTCAAGCATTTGCATTACCACAAATGGCATTGATACTCCCGCATGTGCAGTATGTTATAATTTATCTTCAACGGATACGGGTTAAATTCTGTTTTGGCCGGACATAATTTTTTGATAAATTGTTTATATTAACTGCAATTATTTAATAAAAAATAATTAAAATAAAAATTTTCTTTGTTGGCCTAAGTAGAAATTGACTTTAATATTTTTTATATTACTTGTTTACTACAAAATGATGACATAAGGGCTAATGTTAAATTTCTCAGCTTAAGATTTTGATGAATATTTGCTTCGTCCTTTTCAAGCTAACTCAAGTATCAATATCTCCATTTACTTGAAAATAAAGGGAAAGAAAACGACTCGAACCTTTAATCTGAAACTTTGTAGCTTAATAATATCTCCATCTGCTTTATCTTTGTATGGTTTGACTGTATTTTCATCGTAACGCATCACATAATTAAGAAGAAAAATTCATGATTTATTTTGTTGTCTGAGCTTCTATAATATTATTTCACTATCGTTTTAAAATTAAATTTCTACAGATTCTTAAAGCGAGGTAATTTCAATAAATTTTAAAAGTAATAACGCCAACAATTCTTGGAAAATGAATTTCAAATTTAAATTTATGGGAAATAAATTTTATAAATAAAGTTTATAGAAAAAAATTATTTGTATCGATGGGAATGATTTTGTATTCCTGTTTATTACAGCATTTCTCTTTATTTAGATTCATTATTTAACTGCTTTTTTATTGTTATATATTTTGTTCCATTAATATATTAAGAGGAAGGTAAATAAATAATATTATTACATATGAATGATACCAGCGTCCTGACACAGAGGGATCGCGTCTTTCTCGTGATCTGAGCGTTCTGGGCTCGACTCCCAATTAGAGCATGGTTGTTCTTTTGTGTACTATCTGTGAGATGCCCCCTGTAAAAATGTGGCTGTGCAAGCAAATGTGATGAGTGTGTAGCTAAGTCGTACTCTTGGCCCTAGCTGGCGTTAATTTCAAAGACAAGAGAGGCTCATTTGGATTAAAATCGCTGACGGCCATCAGCGCGGTTGTCCAAGGCAAATGCCATTAGTCATAACAACAACAGCATATGGATAATAATGAATGAAACTATTATAAATTGGATAATATATTTACTATACACAAGATGATAGTAATAATATTATATATTAAATAAGGATTTTTCTTCTGACAAACTAATTAATAACAAATTGTGTTCAACATTATCTCACATCAAAATAAATTCAAAACATGTATAATTTCAATTTAATAAAACTATATTTTCATATATTCAAACATTTTTAACTCTTTAAATATATATCAACCAAATTTTAAAGGACACATGTTTTTTAAACTGCTTCGTCAAATCTATTTTTTTTTTCATTTTGTTATAATCCAGAGTCTATACTAAAATATTTCTGAAAAATATTTTATTATGAATCCATAACTTTTTATGGGGAACTATAAATTCCATTCTAATACTGTTATCCTGCTTGTTATGTTCTTGTCAGTTTGGGCTTTGGCTATTGAAACAGAGATGCGTTAATAGTTCATCTAGCTCTGGATTAATCAACTTTAAAAAAAACGATCTTTTACCATTTTAGCATTACTTTTCATGCTGCACGCTCAATTGATCTTTATTTGTGTCTTTTCATTTGGATCATTTTGAATACACTTTGGAAAGAGCGAAACTTTTTAAACATGAACTTACAACTGTGACATTTGTTTCGTAATCGTATGTATTGTTTCTTATTTTTAAATTATATGGTCATTAATAATTATCATCGAATCGATTTAGATAGTAAAGAATTTAAGGAGAAAATAGATGTTCCTTTAACAAATTTGTTAAGTTTTTTCATCAATAGAAATGTCAAAATTATTTATACTATTGGAAAAAGTAACTGTTACTAGATTTCAGACTTGTAGATATAGATCTCAAATTCATATTATTTTACTACACCTCATAAGGATAAATATATTGACGGAAATAATAACATTTTTTTCATATATTTATACTATATAATACTTTAACATCCTTTTTATTGTTCTCAAATTTTTCCCTAAAAGAAGAAAATTATAGTGCTCTTAAAACATAGGGTTACAAACTTCGCAAATATTTCTGTAAATATTTGTATTCGTCTTTTAATATCTCATACAGATCTAAAGTACTCAGATTCTGTTGAGAAAAGGGCACCATTTAGGAGTCTTTTGCGTAAAAATGACATTTCCAGTGAATTTGTGGCCTTTTGGAAAGATTCTTGGAGATATTTGAAGAAAAAAGATAGTTCAGGAATATTCAATCTCTTAACTCTAGGACCATTACTTAGCAAGATAGCCTAGAGCTTTCCAGAACCTTGAGGAAAGTTCCAGACTTCAATGCAGTCAGGTATAAATACCGCCACCCTTACGAACCATGATGTTGAGAGAGTAGTGAATACTGGAGTGTTTGTCCAGTGCACGGAAACTGTTATCTGTCTCAAGTATTAGAGACATCTGTGTTTGAGAGCTGTTTCCTGTTGTATCAGCTGAATTGGAGCTGCGAATTCTGACTCTGTTATAATTTCCTGTATCTACTCGAGATTTCTACGAATGAACATCTTGTGATTTTCGAGAGATTGTTTTATCAGTTCTCAATATACATGAACCTCGAAGCGCAGTATAGTATACACATCAAATTAAAGCGTATGTGAAATAAATTCATTATACTTATGTGACGCATGTAAGACGTACATAAACCTTCATATTAGAAGAAATTGGACCAACAGAAGATAAAGATCTTATCACCGATAAAGATCTTCATCCTCTACTTCTGTTTTAAATAGGGTCTATGGGTATGCAGCGAATACCTTACAAGACGTAGTGAACGATTATTATGAAATAATCTTTGATGGGAATGAAACATTTTTTATTGAGAATTAATGTTTTGGGTGTCATTTTTTTTGTTAGCCAATTATAATCAAAATTTGGTGGAAAACTTCAGGCTTATTTATTTGATAATGTATCGAACACCATTGTTTTAAAGAATTCGTTTATGAGATAGTCAATTTACATGAATTTAAGTGAACAGACCGATAAAAGGTCAACTTTTTAAGGTTCAAAATATGATTAGAATCTACAATTTAGATGCTAAAACATGCTCTATCATCACACCAGTCTATCTTACCTATCCACTTCTTTCAGTCTTGCATTTACTGAGTCATCTTGCACTCGAACAACCAGACAGACAGACTTCCGTGAATGAATTTCGTTTATAATTTCAGAGAGATACACCAATTTGATTGCAAACTCATATGCAAAATTTATGATGTTTAGCTCCAAGAGGTTTTTTGTCGTCTTGTTTACAAACAAATAGATAGACAGGCATAATAATAAATATTTGTTTTTCTCATATTTGCCCTTTTAAACTCAGTCAAGTCTGAAACGAAAAGATTCGCCTCTACATCGAATTCGAGTGTTTTAATGATTCCAATATTTTCTCTATACTTCGCATACGAGAAATTAAAAATTCCTTCGCATGTTACATGCCAGTGAATTTCTAATATTTTACATCCTTAATTATACATCTTTTTATTCGAACAAAGTAATGGACTAAAGATTTTCTTAATTATAAAATTTCATCATCGATTTTCGTTTTTCATTTCGCCAGAGCCATAGAAATCTTGAAGCCAATGACTGCAGAGATGCTGTTTAATCTGAAGAAGCCTCAGCTGGAGAAATATCTCGGAGAAGAAGGTTCGAAACTGCACAACTACCTCGTGGTGCAGAAGAATATGTCGGGGGTAAGTCTGGTAAAATTCTACTTGTCAAGAACTCCCTAATTTATTTAGAACTATTGTGAATTTCGTATTACTACTGTATTTATCACTATATGCTTGGTATTAGTTAAGAAAAAGCAAAGCTGATTGCACAAATCGCTTCAACTGTTTGTTTTAGTTTCCTGAAACTTCCACTTTCCGACGATATTGCCTCGTTAAGGGGTGAAACGTGGAAGGATGAACGCATTTAGGAAATTCTTCGTCATTCTTTAGTCTTGATTTCCTTTTATTTGGGCAATTTTTTGCTCAATCCCCCCCTCGTGTTTGTGAATGTAGTGTAGTTTTTGATAGCACTATTTTATTTTAACTGAAAACTGACCATTGATTGTTAATCTTATTAGTTCGAACATAGCCGCCGAGAGATACCTACATTTGGCTGTGATTCAAAGGACAAAACGTTGTCAGGGGGGCAAGAATATTTTATATAATATCATTAAATGTGACCCGTATTATCTACAGCTGTTAATTTCAAAAAGTAATAAAAATTCAATAACAAATATAACAAGAAATATTTTTAAAAAAATAAAGTCAATTCCTACTTATATCAACAAAGAAAAATTTTATTTTAGTTATTTTTTATTCAATAATTACAATTAATATAAATAATTTATCAACCAATCCTCAATTTCCGCGAGAATTGAACACGCATTCTTCACCTTCATGAGAAAAATACAGAAATCCTCGTATTTTACCGATCGAGCTGCTGCCTGTAAATTTTAATTTTATTAGAAACTGCTGAAACTTCTAAAAATGAATTAAATTTAACGAATTGATATTTGAAAGAACTGTATTAACATCAAGTGTCATCCACTACAAGTTTTAAAAAATGTATTTGAACTCGTGTGGATGAATAAAAAGTGTTTTATTTATGATTGAAAACTTGAATAAGATATATAAATAGTAAGAGTAGAAGTGAAAAAGAAGTGTAAAAATAATAATTAAGAAAATTCTTATTTTTCAAAAAAGGGAACTATCAAGTTTAAAGAGCAGAAATCTTCAATTTATTCATCATAATTTGATTTTAAGGTCTCTTGCAGTAAATAAAAATAGTTCTATAGCATTTTCTTATGAATTAGAATCTTCTTCGAACAATATTACAAGTCATCCACAAAATTTTCGCTTTCAATTCTCACGAATAATACAACCTCACATTTATTGTGAGATGTAAACATCTCCTCCTTTCATCTTTTCTCTCACCCCTATTTTGACTAAATTATTTCTAGTAATTGTAACTGTTAGGCCGGGATAGCCTGGTTGGTAGGGCTTTGGATTCGCATTCTCTTGTGCAGCGAGTTCGAACCCGCCACCCGAAGACTGCCCGTGTGTGGTGGACGTTAAATCTGTAGTGGTCACAAAGTCCTCCAAGTGGAGCGTTGTACCACTGGGAGAACTGGGTCAAAGGTGTTCGTTCTCTGTTCCAGATCTGAATTACGATCTGTAATGAAGGAATAAAATGTATAAATAATGTCAGCACAATAAAAAGGGTTTGTGACGTGCGTGAGGCAGAAGTCAGACCTTTGCCCTCGGCTGCTCAGGGATCCATACCCTCAGAAGATCCAGCACCCTTCCTTCCGTTATAAAGCGGAACAGAAGCCCCGAAGAAGAGCAATTATAATTATTTAGTAAAAAGTAACTAAACTGAAATTTTTCTTTTAAACCTAAGTAGGAATGGATTTAAAAAAGCAGTTTTTTATATTACATGTTTTTGAATATAAATATAAATGATATTTAAATTTATCATGCATTGTGATTTCGAAAATAAGTCCTAAAATTTACTACTAATTTATTTTTCAGTACAAAACCTGCACGTCCGAAGAACTGAAACTGATCCTTGCAGATCGTCGTCAAAAAGCTGATGTTGTATAAAACTATACAGCAAATGAAGTGAAAAGAATATGTTTCTTTATTTGTCAAAATGCCTAAAAGAAAAACACAGAGGCAGTCATGTGAACAATTTTTTCCGAACAATGCATTCTTGACTTTGAATGTAACAAGTACTTATGTTTTTATTCTATTTAATTATTTTACCATCAAGTTCCTACAACGAAAAGAACAATTGGAACTTGAAATAGTTTCTAGTAACACAGATATCAATGTTATTAATATTTTTCTAATGGAATAAAGCTATAAAATCATTATTTGATGAAATAATTTTTTAGTAAATTATTTACTTTTTCAGTTTGTAAAATAGAATGTTTTCTACATGATGGTGATTGGTTAAGGAACTAATCCATTCTTATACGAATTGTTCTATATTCAACTACAGCTTTAATCAATCACAGATTCATTCGGAAATTAAATAATTCACTTTAAGAGGCTTCCAAGTATAATAAAATTGTATAATTTCTTTATAACTTTGTCTCTAACAATACATACAAACAAGCATGATATATTCATTAACTAACTTGCTTATTCATTAATATATATTCATTAATTAAATATTTTTCCCTTTAGGGGAATTGAAAAAATTTGATCAACATCCATTACTTCTCTGTTATATGTTTAAAGAAGCAAATTTATTATTTTTTCATGAATATCGTCTGCAATCCGAATTGTTCTTTGCTTAATTACTTATTGTATTATCTTTTATAAAACAAATACAATTTCTAATCTTAGATAAAAGAAATTATAATTTTACATAAAAAAGGATAAGAATTTCCTGGATTATACAAAGAAACAAACTGTTAAAAATTACAGATCTCATAAATACAGATCTTACTTAAGAATTAGATATGATTTTCGAGATTCTCGTCAATTCAATTTTCTTCAGTATTATACGTATACTACTGATTTAGTTTTTTTTATACATTTCAGTGCCATAATTGTTTATGTATTCGTTATTTTTATTATTCCTGTATTGGTTTTTCCTTTTGAAAGAATGAATAATTTGCCCTTTATATTACAAGTTTCTTAAAGTTGCGCAGAATAACAATTTCTTTTCAGAATTACTCGCCAGCTTAATATGCTTTTTACTATTGTAAAGCGAGACTAACTTTGTTATTATATGTTATTATCATAAAACATAATTTGCCACATTGAATTGAAATTACAAAAATGAAATTTTAAAAATTGTGAAGAATTTTACTAAATTCAGATCATATTATTTTAGTAAACATTAAATTGTGCTGATGTTGTTGTTATGAAATAAATTTCATAAAATGATAAGAATTTTCTTATGTAATGTTACTATCATAATATGTATATTTTTCACCACTTTAAACTTCATTTATAAACAAATGAATACAAAAATTAATATGCATTCTTATTTGTGGTGGTGATTACGTTAATGATATTAAGACAAATTTTGTTTCTTCTTATTTGTATCATGATTCATTAAATAGTTTTGCATTACTTTAGTGGCGCTAGAAAGATTGTGTCTATTTAATTCTTATAAGCTCGTAAAAAATTAAATTTATTTATTTGTTAGCTTTAATATATAAATTAAGTTTACTAAATAGCAATGATTAGACAAATACAATTTAGTAAATCACTGTACTGAACGGTATTTATTTTCATCAGCCTTCAAATAATATTTCATTTATATTTTTATTTGCTATTCTTATTTTAGTACACTAAAAATCTTTTTAGAGAAGTTGTGCAGGAAAAAAAGGTTTATGGGGCTCTGACAAAAAAGTATAATCCAATTAACATATTTCTAATTTTATTTAAAGAAATACTTTTTATCACAATTATTATTTTTAAGCTGAACATAATTAAAAATTGATTTCCCTTACATTGTTGTTTCAATTGCTAATTTTTAAAATATTATACAATTCAATAGTGTTTATGTTATTTATAAAGCTCTGGAGTTTCATATTTGAAAGATATCAGTATTTAAAGTTTTTGATTGTATTCACACTATCTATATCAGGAACTTTTATGTATTTATTCAAGAACTTTTAAATATAAAAATGCAAATGATTCCTGTATTTTTTTACTTTATATTTTTACAAGAGCTTGAGTGTTTGGTTGTATTTTTAATTTTATATAAAATGAATGTATTATGAGGGAATCAGAATAAAGGTATTTTACAGGTTTTCTTTTGTTATTATTTTTCTTAGAATTAAATTATAATATCTGCAATTACAAAAACCTAATTCTTTTTTTTTTAATCCAGCATAAAAATATGAAAAAGACAATTCATCTGCGGGATTAATTAAAAAAAGAAATTCGTTGAACATTATCAACGTGTCAATAAAAAACATCTTTTATTTTGTTATAAACTTCAGTTAAGTTAGTTTAAAGAATAGATTAATTTAAATTCTCCAAATAATCTTAGTTTCCATCTGTATGATAAAATTTTAATTACTTTAATCGAATGTCTTAAAGTGTGTAATCAATTGAAATTTATTTTAAAACCAATCACTAAAAAGCATTTAAGCATTTCACTTTTTTTTATGTAAAGTTTATTTACACTGCTATGATTTTTATTGATTTAATTTGGCGAATAAATCTACTATTGTTTTATGTATCAGCTCAATATTTTTCCAATGGACTTCAATTTCAATCAAAGCTGATATATTTATTTTTTATTTTGAAAGTTAGTTTTTTGAAAAATTGAATTAAAAATATTTTTAAATCGTTTGATTTAAACACTACAGGCTTAAATATTGTTATAAATTTATATTGTTACTTGCCTGCGCAGTCAGTTTCTTGGTAAGAAAGCAAGTTTTAGAAATATTGAAATGGTTGTTGAGTCCATGGCAGGCGACTTTGACCACAAACTTGGAGATCATTTAGTGGCGAATTTAGAGTCAGAAATGAAGGTACCCGAATACTCGAAAACCTTGGTGATATCTTTATTAGGATTTAATTCCCAAGTTTGTTCTAGAATATTCAATCCTTATCAAGGGGATGAAAATAATAGTCGAGTTCACCACAAGTGAATAATTGACTTTCTTTGGAGTGCTGCTGTTCAAAGAATTTTTTCCGAGTGTTTTGTGCTGATGAAGTTACTTCATGCCAATTTGCTGCTGTTTACTTCGATTATTATTCTTATGTACTGTTCTTATATATGGCCGTAATTGATATGTTTTTGCCCTTTATATAAGTGTAGAATAATGAGTCGTTTCCACATACTGAGTCTGTTGGATTTTTCATCGTTGGAAAATACCTTTTTCAGCTGATTTATTTGGCTAAAAATTAGCCGTCTTTGACAGCTAGTTGTTTATCAACAATATTAAACCCCTTAACCGGCTTACCCGTACGCCGTACGTGCATAGATTTATCGAATTTTGATAGTTATAAACAAAAAATAAATCATTCATAACAATTATAATTCAATAGTAAAATGACTTTGAATACTTAGATAAGCCAAGTACTCCATGGATTTCCATTTGAATCAAAATAAGAAAGTATTCCCAAAACAGAAGGTGTCATCTTATTAGATAGTAAGGAAAATAAACCAGTTAAGGGGTTAATTGCATTAATTTAGTAATGTCAAATAAGTTTTATATCTTTCATCTTATATTCCTAAATGAAAATACTACTTTAAATTGTATTTTCAAATAAATATCGAATTTTCTGACTACTTAGCTATATAAGTAAAGGAATGAAATTAATTGGTGAAATCAGTACAATTTTTGAGATCGGTTACGGTCACTAACTTTTATTATGCATTATTTCGAGAAAATGAAGAAAGCTAAGGAATGACGTCTCTCAATAAGTGATTTATGAAATTGGTTTAGTTGTCGGCTAAGCCAATTTCGGTGGCTGTCGGTGTTTTTTCTGCATATAGAATGCACGCAGAATTAATGTTTTTGAGATTTCATCGGAAACTACAGGCTGCAAGAAACAGGAATCCGTTGAAAATGTACATCAGAGTCATGATTTCATATGAAGTAAAAACGAACGAAATCCGCGTTCAGAATCGGAATTAAAGAACTGTCATTGTTTTTTCTCCTTTAGAAAATGTGTATTAATGTTTTTGGGATTTCTCTCAAAAGTAAAGGCAGTTGGCAGTAGGTGTCCACAGATGATGCCTTTAAGAGGTCATGACATCTTAAATAACTGATAATTATAAAAACAGAAGCATAGGCTATGGCTGAAAGGTTAGTTCTTTAGTTTTTCATAATTATTTTAAATACGATGTGAAATATTCATAAGCCAGATAACAACACCTGGATACAAGTAATTACTTTTCTATAGTCGCTATGCTACTCGGCTCCAAACCGTAACGTTGCGAGTTCGGTTTTGTTGCACGTTAAATCCGTCAGGACCAAACGTCTTGCTGCCGATATGGTGTCATGTGGAGCGGGGAACTGTGATCCTCGTCATCTGACCACCGTTCAAAATGACGAGGTACGTCCCGAAATAGACCTAGTGTTGCTTTACAACGGGACGTTGATATAACTAAACTGAACTAAACTCGAAGAAGCGGTTTTAATCATATAAATGAATTCAATGACTAGAATGATGTAAAATTTGTTATGAGGTTGTATAGACAAACTGAAAAAAAAGAAAAGAAACATTTATGGAATCTCAAAATTTATGGAAAGTTTTTAATTTATTAATAATATTCTATTAGCAGAAATCATAGATTTCATGCTCATACTTAACGTTTGCACAATTTTATTTGTGTACAATTTCATTCGATCGATGTGTGGGTAAATCAATGTTCTATTTTAGCAAAACTTATAAAACATTGAGTGACGTTTTCCTTTCATCAAAGTGTGGACTGAAAATTTATTTTTGTCCTAACAACGAGAAATTTAATTTTTTTTATTCTCAGAATTTGGAAATACAATAATTTTTTTTTAAATTTCTAGTATAAAAAAAGAAAATGTAATCGTCAAAGAATTTGACATCTCAAAGCCAGAAAAAAACTCTTTTGTAATTGTATCACAATAAAAATATGAGATAGAAGGATGAAATTTATTGTACAAATATTGCATCAAAATTGTAGGTTATTGGCAAAATGTGAAAGAAATCCATTCAAAAGGAAAATTGATTGTCTAGTTGCCAGTGTACAAGAGAACAAGACATCAAGAAAACGTAAGAAACCAGAAAGGTAAAATTTTATTAATAGGTTAGTCATCTAAAATGTAGATCCTTCTCAAACTTGAAGCCAAATCCAACAAGGAATTAACCATCCGTTGGTGTATATATTTGCATGCACACAAACATAACCCAAAAGCGTAGCGACTTAAATAAAGGGGGAAAAATTGAGATATGCTATCTCAAATTTCATATTATCATGTCAGAACATTATTATATTTAAGGCATTGTTTGTCTTAACTAATTTAAGTCATTAACCAATTTAGGCAGGTTTGAATTGTGTGGCTATCAGAATACGCATGTGTCGATATATTGGATATCAGGAACATGACAGACCTTTTGTGTCAAGTTTTAAATTTTTGGTAGTGATAAGTCGGCAAAAGTGACAACCATCTTTACCACTTTCTAATAACCCTAAAAGTGGAAAATCGATGCCCCAAAAGAAAAATATTGTTAATTTTCTGCTCGTTCATTTTGTGGTATCAAAACCGTCAAACCAAAGTAACATCATGTGATCACATGATAAAAACATTTTAACTACAACAACAACAAAAAAAATAACAAAATGGTCATTGACTTAAACTTTCGAATTACAAATTTAATTTATATTTTTAAAGGATTTTTTGGCGATAAGTAGCTAAATCTGATAACTTTCTGCACTACTCTAAAAGAGAAAAATTAATGCCACAAAACGATAAATCGCCAATTTGTTGCCTACGTATTTTGAAGCTTCAAAACCTCAATTTTACGTTTTAAAATATTATGTTTTCATATGATAGTAAATGAACAAAATTCGATATGTGTTCATATGATTACAATATACACTGAAGTGACAAAAGTCATGGGATAGCAATATGCAAATAAACAGATGGCAGTAGTATCGCAGCGAAAAAGTATAAATTCGCAGTTCATTTTCCAGAGCTTTCATTTGCGTTCAAGTTATTCATGTGAACAGGTTTTTCGTGATTTACGGCGGCACGACGAGAATTAACAGACTTTGAACGTGGAATGTTAGTTACAGCTAGACGCATGGGTCATTCCATTGCGGATATCGTTAGTGATCCACAGTATCAAGAGTGTGCCGAGAGTAGGAAATTTCAGGCATCACATCCCATCATGGAGACCGAGACCGCCGACGTCTGTGTAGAATGGTCAATGTTAATAGACACGCAACACTTCATCAAATAACTGCAGGAATCACGTGTCCGATGGGACTGTGTGGCGAAATTTGTCTTCCTTGGGCTATGACAGCAGAAGACCGACTCGAGCGCCTTTACTGACAGCACGACATCGCCTGCAGCGACTATCCTGGGCTCGTGAGCATACCTACTGGTCCCTAGACCAGTGGAAAACCGTGGCGTGGTCAGATGAGTCACGATTTCAGTTGTTACGAGCTGATGGTAGAGTTCGAGTGGGGCGCAGACCCCACGAAGCTATAGACCAAAACTATCAGCAAGGCACTGTTCAAGCTGGTGGCGGCTGCATAATGGTGTGGGCTGTTTTTACATGGCATGGACTCGGTCCTCTGGTGCAACTGAACCGATCATTGACTGGAAATGGTTATGTTCAGCTGCTTGCAGATCACTTGCAGCCATTCATGGACATCCCGTACCCACACAACGATGGGATTTTTATGGATGACAATGCGCCATGTCACCGGGCCAGAACTGTTCGCGATTGGTTTGAAGAACATTCCGGACAATTCCAGCGCATGATCTGGCCACCTATATCGCCCGATATGAATCCCATCGAGCATTTATGGGACATCATCGAAAGGTCCGTTCGTGCCCAAACTCCTGCACCATCCACACTTTCACAATTATGGACGTCTATACAGGCAGCATGGCTCAATATTCCTGCAGAGGACTTCCAACGACTTGTGGACTCCATGACACGTCGAGTTGTTGCACTTCGCCGGGCAAAAGGAGGACCGACACGATATCAACAGTCATCCCATGACTTTTGTCACTTCAGTGTATAATTCAATACCAAATTTTGATTTTAATCTGTAGAAAAAAAACACCATTAATATGCATTCTTGATTATCGGGAAATCTTCAAAAATCTCATGCTAGATTTAGCACAAACGTTAGATTCTAGCAGGAAATTGACATTTCAAGCTCACCAATGTCATATAAAGTATCTACGACCTTAAGCTAAGTTCATAATTTTATGCAAAGGAAGGGAGATAATACTTTTATCAGTGAATATGCGCGAGAATTTCAAGGAGACCACTAAAGCTGTGTATAAAAGTGGATCGAAAAGGTTTTGTTATTTAAAAATGACCCTGTCCCCTGAAAATCCCCTGATATATATTTTATCCTAAAGTAAAATGAAATGTTATACATCAGCTGTTTGAGATATTAAGTTCCGAAAATTTAAATTTAGTTAACTTTTATTATAGACTCGTTTAAATTTGAATCAAGATTCGAAAGAAAATTTCTTTTCTTATACGTAAAAGTGAAACTAAAAGGTTACATTTTCTAATAATACAATTCCTTTTCCATTCATTGTTGCATTTCATAAATGGCCGATTACAAGTTCTATTTTTTCTTTAGTAAAAAAAGTACATATCTTCGTGATAAAACTCTGCCACGATAACACATATCGTTAAAGATTGTGAGAAATGTTGAGCTATAATCGATAATTAGTCTAAGAACTGAACCAAACCTATATTTCCTAACCTGTAAAATAAGAAACTTTTAAAAGAATATGAATAATATAATTGAAAATCTATATATATCACATATAAAATGACTGCACACATCTTCAATAATCATATGCAAAGTGCAGGAAGCCACCAGATGACACCGATAGTACTTCACAATGACGAGAGTGTAAGAGAGTGATATAAAAAGGATGCAGGCAAAGAAGTAAAATTGTTTTCAAGTGCCTTATGAGCCTTTAAGCGAAATAATCGCATAGTTATGACACAAACGACGCATTTGGATGATTCTTTATGTTTTAGAATTATCGGCCGTCTGGAATGTGGGCGTACCCAGCTGGAAGTATCCGAGGAATTTGGAATAGTGTCATCTCCAGGCTTTAGAAACGATTCCAAGATGACGGTAATGTGAGTGCAAGTTAAAGTAAGTGTCGCCCCCGAGTTACAACGCCGAATGAAGACCGGTATTGGGCAGTTACAGATAAAAGAAACAGACGGAGCACAGCATCAGACCTGTATCGTCAGCTCTCTTCAGCCACTGATACGACAGTATCAAGGCAGACTGTGTACATAATGCTTAGAGCAGATTGGTCTATATACGTGGGAGCACCAGATGTGTTCCACTTACTACAACTCTCTATAGGCTGCGGTTAGCCTGTTGTAAAGAGCTTGCTTTGTGGAAGCCACAGCAGTGGGCTTGTGTGATGCTTTCCAACAAGTCCAGATTAAGCTTGCAGTCTAATTGTCTGTACTTTCATATGGAGAGTTAGAGGCACCCGTTACCACCAAGAGAGCAACAATGAACGACACCGTTACTGTGGTGCCGGATTGCTCGTTTGGGAAGGAACTATTTTGGGTTCCAGAAATGATCTACATGTTCAAATCGGTACGATGACAGCCCAAATCTATCGGGATGTCATTCTTGAATAACATGCATGTTTGTTGCGAGGCGCCATGGGCTCAGAATTCGTTTTTATGGACGACAACGCTCATCCTCACCGTGCAAACACAGTAAACGAATGCCTTTGGTAGGAGAATATCACTCGTATGTACTGTCCAGCTTTCTCACCAGACTTGAATTTAGTAAAGCCGACGAGTTGCAATCCGTAAATCATCCCCTACATGCCTACCGGAACATAGGAGAGCGTTGCTTGATGAGTGGCGTAATATTCCCCTCGATCAGGTCGATAATTTGATACTCACTCCTAGGCGTTGTATGGACTGTATTGCATTGTTTGCGAGACATACTATTGTATTATACATCATACCAACTATGAAATATTGGTTTTTGTAAATTGGAGATGTTTTTGCTCTAGAGAGCAAAAAAAAAAAAAATCTCAATTTTTTTTAATAATGATATTAAACATATAACATCTTTTTTGCTCTTTAACTTTTGTTTATCGAATAGGCTTTAAAAATAAGTTCCATTTGTTTTGCATCTGACTCTTTCTTTTCTCGAATTTGCATTATCCTTAATTTATGGACATGAGTGTAGTACGTCACTCTTTGGATTTGGATTAGCAATCGAGTTCTTCTCAAATCAGATAAAAATGCATTAATAGACGAATGATTTTAGTGGAAATAAAAATAAATTGATGGTAATTTCATCTACTATTTTACATAGCATCTTCTCTTTTCAGTGAGGCAATAATTGAAATGTTTGAAATAAATTATTTTTACCAAAGTTCGAAGAAACTTACGTGCCTCTCTCGAATTAGATGACCCTCACTCTATTATTCTACTATTCCCTATTCTCTACTATTTTTACTTTCCAATGCAATAAGCAAGCTATTGCCATAACCATTTATTGCGGATGGTGAATAGTTATGCATCCAGTTACTTTAAAGAGTGGGTTGGAATAATATACAAATAGAATCGACTAAATCAACTGTTTGATAAATGGGATCCAAAATTTAAACATTTGCGATTATTATTATTATTATTATTATTGATATCTCGTTCAAAAATAATGATATATTATTATTTTTGATATGCAGATGGTATGTCAGATAAATGAACTTCCTCTTATTCCTGTACATGATTTTTAGTGAAAGAAAGGACAGGGAAAGGACGTAGGAGGTCGGTGTGAAATACCACGGTAAATCTCCGGACGTTGACGCGAAGAAAAGAGATAAGAGCAAAATATAATCATTGATCGAATGAATTCATGAAACTCACAGAAAATATTTGTTTCATCAACATTTGGGTCCCCTGGACACCTTGCAACATTTTCAATACACTGACTTTCCGCGTGTACAACATATTTCACAAACAGGTATAAGATGTTTATACTACTTCGTGTAAATTACCGATTTCGATGTTCATAATAGCCCTCTTTATGTTCTATATCGAGAACATTCTTGCTTGCTTCAGAGCAGCCGTAGCATTACACCGTCTAGAGTAGACCAGTAGTGCAGAGTTTACTGTCTTTGCTGCAATTTCTAATATGCAAGGTAACGGCGTTTCTTTGCTTTAAATTCCTATGTATATGTTACCGTTAAAGCATGAAATCCTTTATTTTATAGAATACCTAGTTATTCCATGAAATAACTGATCCCGTCCGTTAAAGTGTAAAACTCTCTTGTTGTATTTCATGGTTTAACTAGTTATGTGATAGAATAACGATCTGAAGTCCGTTAAAGTGTAAAATAATCTACATCATATATCTCGCCCGACAAATACATTTACTTTCCACTCCTACTACATTTATGAACAATTCCAGGATATTGGGAGATTAAATTAATGCCATTAAATGAATGTCGAATAAATCTCATTCTGAAGCCTCAAAGAGGTTTTCCGTCCATATCCCAATGCTTGAAGTTGACAGAGGAAAAGGTGATGCCAAATCTATTTTAGCTATCATCATAAAAATGACCGAAGAAGTATTTTTCCAATTGGCCACAAGAAACGGCCGCATAAAACAACTACATTCCCGATCCCAGTTCAGTGTCTGAGAAGAAAAATTTATTAAAATCGAAGAAGTACCGGATGTAGAAATATCGCTCCGGTCGGTTGCTACAGCTCAAAGTTTAGGTACTGGTCGGAGATTTAAAAAATGTTCGTGTAAAACCCAGTTGCCAACAAAAAAAGGTTTTTTTTAGAAATAATGTTTTTTGTAATTCCAAGAATCATTTTAGTAATCCTTGTTGTAACAAATGATTTTATAGTACGTTTCCATAAATAAATTTATAAGCTGCATAAATTAGATAAATTGCTTCTTTTTCATTTTATATGTCTATCATTAGTTTATTTATAGAATACCTAGTTATTTCACTTTAGATAAATTGTTTATTTTACACTTTAACTGGCTCTCATTAGTTAATTTATAAAATACCTAGCTATTTCATTGAATAACTAGTTAAACTGTCAAATTAATAACATATTAAACTCTTTAACGGACACGATCAGTTATTTCATGTAATAATTAGGTATTCTATAAAATAACTGCATTATATACTTTAACGGTAATATATACATATAAAATAAGATTTAAATCAAGAGAATGTAAATAAAAGTAGATAAATTCTACTTAATCATTGAATGGGATATAGTTAATTCTTGTACACAAGAATTTATTTAACACCTTAAGCATTTGCAAACGTTAATAACGTAATCTTCAATGCCTTACAAACGTTATAGAGGCATCTGATCAGACGTTACAGAGAAGCTTAATCAAGTATTTATAAAGATGTTGAAGATGAAAAATTCTATTAGAATTCAAAGGCAGGATTTTTTTGATGAAATTTTGACGTTTAATGAAAGAAAGAAGAATAATTTTGCTATCAATTAATTTCGATGTTCATCCCAATTTCTAGATGGATATTTTAATGGCAATTCTAAAAAATGATTAAAAAATGTTCTAAAGTTTTTGACTTTGCATCCAAGATGCATTACAACTTTATGCAAATCAAAATGTGTTTGCATAAACACAACCCATATATAAATTTTTATTCTTCTTATCAATAAAAAGAATATTTATTCTTCTTAAGTAAAAAAGAAAAAGAAAAAAAGAGCTAAGCAAACCGGGGGAAAAAAAACCCTCACAAAGAACCCTTCTCTTAGAACAGCGAAGCGATGCCGAGGCGACGCGTGTCAAGTTGAAAAGGCGCGAGCAGACAGTTGTCCAGTTCGCATCTTTTTTCGGCGCGCTCCGGGAAAAAGAAAGAAAAGATCTATAATTTCTTTCACCTGCGATAGGTGGCGTTTTTCATGGCTGGCGGTCAAAATTCAGTCGACAGTTAAAAGCAAGTAAATCAGCTGGCCCGGTGTATCCAATGTGTTTTCGTCTGCAAACACGAGCATGGGCGATCCTTCCGACGATTTCCGGAGCACAGACATTTGGAGGAGGCCCCAGACGGAAGAGGTAAAAGCAAACGATTTTTATTTTTTCTACTTTCGCGCGCTTTTTTTTTTAAAAAAATTCCATTATAATTTCAAGTAAGCTAATAAGGCTCTGAAATATTATTAGATTTTAAACTTCAGTATTATTTTTTATCAAACAATTTTATTATTATGTATTCGAGTTTTGGAATTTACATTGTTATCAATTCAAAATAAATTTTTTATTACGTTTTTGAAAAAAAAGGTTCGATTATATTAACAGTTTTTGATATTTTTTATACTCTAATTTAAATTCTTTTCTTTTTTAAATATTCTAAAAAAGTTAAGAATTTCCAGCAATGACAATAAGTAAATGAATAAGAACACCGAAGTTCAATTTTCCTAACAAATAACTTTTAATTAGAAATTGTCAGTAGTATTTTAGACATTTCATTTTGTTTTTCCACGAACCTATTGAAATTTTTAATTCAGTTGCATTGTTTAATAATATTCTATGTTGTAAAATGAGCGCAAAAAGCCTAGAAATGAATTATAAAAACTGTCAAATAGAATATTTTGATATTTTTATAAATATTTTAAATAAAATCATATAATTGTATCAAGTAGCTAATAATTGAAATTTTTTAAGCATTTCATTTTCCCCAATTATTATTTGAAATTATATCTGTTTGCTTATATAACTGTTGATAGTTCAACATTCTTCTTTTCTTATCAATACTGATAAGCAATACATTTTTTAAAAAAAACTTTCATATTATTGTTATGGGAAGATTGCAGGGGGGAAAAGCACTTCCATAAAATACCTTGTAAATAATTGTTTACATCCTGTTGCGTAAATAATAAATTTTTTAAGAACAATAATAATTTATCTTATTATTTGTTTATTTATTCATATTTTTAAGTATATGCCCAATACATAAATTGAAATTTGTATTTTTGTTTATGTTAGAAGAAAACAACTCTAGATGTAATGGTTTTAGTAAAACTGAACTCAAATTTTCAAAAATATTATTCTCGCCGCCAAACTTTATCGGTCAGGCGAAATGCGCATGCGCGTAAATGTCAATCAAAGTTTGAAGCGAAATTGTATCGCTAAGAATCATCTTTCCGAAACTGAATTTTTTAAATTCATATTGCACAAAGTATGCTTTATGAAACATATAGTCATTATTAATATTTCTTTTTCAAATGTCAAATAAACTTGAACAAAACTTTCGCACAAGTCCGATCCCACAAATGATTAAAAATTTTGTTGGATTTTGGATTCAAATAGCTTGAAATATTGCCAGATTCATAACACTTGAAAAGGATGCATAATTTGTAAGTGAATATAACATTTGTGAAATTTTATCCATCATCGAAGCCGTCATCCCTGAAACAGAAAGTCATTGTAATGGCAACTCTTAGTGATGTCTTCTGATCATTTGAAAATGCATTGTTGAATCAGCTAGGTGGAATCCAAATTAGCGCTATGACAATATTTTTACTTTCTCTTTTACGAAGCATAAATAAAGTTCTGTAATCGGCAAAAAATTCGAACCCGATATTTGGACGAATTTCCGCGTTTTAAATCTCGTCTGGGTTAGAAAAATCTTTTCTTTAACATGTGTGTCTGTGATATTGCTAAATGAAAAAACGCTTTGAGATAAATAAATGAAATTTAATATATGGTCTTTATACAAAATCTGTATATTTCTATTAATTTTGTGAAAAATCCATTCGGTAGAAATCTGTATGTGCTGCTCTTCGAATATCAGCTAAGCGATAATTACAATTATACGATAATTAGATGGATAAAATTAAGTACGGAGATTTAAATATAGAGGGCAGGTTTCCTGGCACACAGGTGGCGTGTTTTCCTCGTGTTCTGGGTGTTTCGGGTTTGAGTCCCGATTCGGGCATGGTTGTTCTTCTGTGTTCTATCTGTAAGGTGAGTGAATGTGCCCCCTTGTAAAAAGGGGCTTGTAAGCGAATGCGATGAGTGTGTAGTTAAGTCGCATTCTTGGCCCAAGTTGGTTCTACTTCAAAAAAAGAAAGAAAAAGAGGCGTTCATTCGGCTTAAAATCGCTGACAGCTGTCAGAGCGTTTGTCCGTGGCAAGTGTCAGTAGTAACAACAACAAATGTAGTGTAGTGCCAGTAGTTGAGCCGAATCCAACAAGGTTTGACCATCTCGTGTTCTGTAGTTTCAAATATCCGTAAAAGCGATAGCTCAAAAACATAATAATTTAACCCTTGGCATTCAGAAAAGTAATTCGATGAATAATTATTCAATATACAAGGTCTTGTTTATTGCTCCAAATTTGTGTGTGTTTAAAATTGGATTTATCCGTCTTTTTACCAATCCGTAGGTATTTTCAATAATCAAAGTTGCAAAATAAATAAAACTTCAAAATGATGCACCGTTTTGATTGGTGCCCATGAGACACTATCGAGTGCAAAGGGTTAAATATATCAAATTAGGTATGTGATTTTGTGCCTAAAATTGTAATTCTGTGTCAAATTTTGTTTTTACTAGATTAATAAAAGAAACCCATCTAAAAGATACTAGCTGTTTACTGGCAACCGCTTTCCAGAGATTAATCGCTAAACAACTGGCCAAGTATCACACGATGGATTAAGTAAAAATACTAAATTTATGCCAATAGTTGACATTTCTTGCCTATTTTACGTCTATGTCATACAAGTAGTTCTTTGCCTTACCCTAAGTCTACATTTTCCCCCTGAGGTGGGGTGGGAGTGGATACCGCTTTTATTAGAAAATATGCATGATAGTTTAGGGGTGATCACTTCCGTTCATTCTTAAAAGACAATTAACCGAGTAATGATGCAAGCTAAATAACCAATTTTTTCCATTGGTTAAGCTTCATCGTGAATTCATAGTTCTAAATATACCACGTGGTGTTTTTCTTTTAAAATGTCGTCAATCCTAATGGGCTTAAACGACTTAAGATATTAGAAGATATCATCAGTTTATCACTCGCCTTTCAAACTGTATAAAATTAGAACTGAATTAGATGTTACGATCTGTTCCGATCATTTTTCGCATAATGATTTTTTTTTATTTTTTTTAAATTTTCATCTTTTTGGACATATTACGGTTATGTTAATAACGCTGTTAGTACAATTTAATTAGCTTATTTTAATTTTTTAACTGAAATTTTAAATTGCCAATGCATATTGAGAATATATTAAGAATATAATTTCAGAAAATGGTAAAATATCATTTTCATACTTTATTCATCACTCTAGACTTTATTTTAATAGAGAAAAAGTAATGTTGATTACAAATATATTAAACGTGCTACATCTAAAATACCTCATTTATAAAGAAGTAAACAGTTATAATAACAAAAGAAAATCCCTAATTCTTTTAAAAAAAACTCGCTAGAAGAAAAATCTATCTGCTTTCACCTACCAACTATTCACTCATTGTCTATATATTTAAAATAGCAGGAAAACCAAATAACCAATCCTCCACTCACAACCACTGGCCCGATTTAACCGATTTTTATTTCATACGAAAACTATTGTCCCTTCTAGATATGTTGCTTATTCATTTTATGCGCATCCTATTTTAGTGAAAAATCTTAAAAACGTTGCTGCATTGTACATTCTCTGTGGCAAAAAACTTGGAAAGATTCCTCCAGCTACAACCATTGAATTGATTTTGCCAATCAAATCTTTCGAAAATGGGAAGTAGAGGATTCAGATGATATTTAATGATCACTAAGGATCACAAGCCTTTATATCAAATAAAAATTGGTGTAAAGGTTTGGCATTCATAGCTAGGGATTATGCCAATATTCACTGTACATTCTGTATGTAATTTGAGATTTCTCTGGAAAATAGAGACGGTGATTGAGATCCGGGACTATTGGTGACGTATCTTTGGAGATCGTAGTTTTCACGGAAAACAAAAATTGACGAAACTGGAACTTTTGAATTTATTATTTTAAATATGTGTTTAAATTTTAGAGCTAATTTTTTTATTTTTAAGAATATTAAGTAAACTTTCTTTTCTGCCTTGTATAATTTATTTACAATTAATGCAGGGTATAAAACTGTGATCCAAAATATCTCTTAACAATTCACAAATACATTTATCTATTTTTCTTAAAAATAATTATACTTGTCTAAATAATACATTTTCAAAAAGAGAAGTGACAAAAAGATAAAAAATAAGGGAATTTTTTTTCTTCATATGAAAGCGAAATTATTTAAAAGTTAAGCTGATGAAGCAATTTAAAGGAGGGGAAATTGAATTCCAACAAGAGTGTTTTAATATGATAATGATTATAAATTTAAACTCTTTTGTAAAATGCGTCATGAAGGTTTTAAAATCAGCTAGAAGTCCAATGTTTGGAACAAATAATTTGGTATATAGTGACTTCTTGGGTATCAGGTACTGACTAAAAACAGGTTTCTAAAATTTTAATCATTATAATTAAATATTAGTCAGTCATAATATTTATCCCATTATTTTTCATATTATGATACAAAATTAATTTTTACATTACTTTTAAATTAATGATTTTAGCTTTTCAGTTTTATTGTTAATATCAGTTTTATTGTTATAAATTTTTTCCTTTAATATTTACAAAGTTTTAATTTATTTTAAGACAGTGTTTTGCATTATTCTAGTTTATGAATTTATACTTGTTGATGTTATATAAGATACATTTGGTATATTAAAATTATTTCCACTATAAAAAAGGATTAATTTTTGAAAATTATATGTGTAATAAGTTTGTATATATTTTGAAAATTATATATGTAATATTATTATACTACAAATTTTCAGACTCTTCCTTTTGAGAAGTGAAGAAAAATTCTGAGATTTTTCTTTCTTTATTTTTATTATCTCATACAATTTTTGCTTTTAACCTCGTAGAATAATGAAGAACATTGGTAGAACATTTCCGTCCTCTTTCTTTTAATCACTGGTTCAAAATTTGAAATAAACCTGCAATTTAATTAAATATTCATACGAAACTACTTTTTTTAATGATAAGTACGTGTATCACATTTTATTTGGGGCTCATTTCCTTTTTAATTTATCGCGCTTATATAATCAGATGGTCAAACTATGCTTGGGCAGATTTTATCCACATTTGATATATATCTGCAAATTAGGTGCCTAGACTTATTTTCAAATTTTATCTACTATGGTCATTAGATTTTAAAATTATTCAGTTGAGAGAAAGACTGACTGATCTTAAAATATAATTCCAAAAGTAATATTTACTATTTTTGAAATTTTATTTTTATATAAATTTTTTTCTCTGGCATGAGCTGTTTCTTAGAGAGTATATGGGAAAGTATTTTTGAGGGGAGGGGAGAGGGACTATTCCCGAAATTTATTTATTTATTTCTCTTGTAATCTCAAGAAGTTATTAATGCACCATTATATTCTAGTATTACCAAAAACATTAATTTTATAATCTCATGCATTTATCTGTGAACCATAATATTTAAAATCTAAAATTTTTTGGTGGATAAAATTTGATTCTTACTATCAGAATTGCTGGTATGAAATGCGTTAGTGAAAAGTATGTCTGTAATATCATGAATACATTTATTGTTAAGATAATTAAAAAATAAAGAGTTATGTGGATAAAATTCTTCATAATTTTTAATAACCAAAATTATTACAAAATTATTATGGTCATAAGTGATGAATTGAATATATATACATCTGCATACTTATGTGAAATTGATCACTCAAACTCAACAAACTAGCTGGATGAAATTTATCCCTAGTATAAAAAATATAAAAAAGGTGAATATAGAATTTCGTCGAAAAATTATATCATGAAATTCTGATCTTCGAAATTTCATGATCAGTCTTCTCCGCTTCCGAAAAACAGATTTTTGGAATTAATCTTCCTAAACGATAATTTAAAATCGTTTTGATCTGGAAAAAGAAATTACTACATGAAATTTGATGTGTGATTTTCACAGCAAATCTATAGACATTTACACCAAATATTTAACGGTATCCAATCCGAGGAATTTCATCAAATATCCGACTAAAATCCTGTTAATATAAAAATTACTGTGGGTGTCCTAAGTTCGAATCTTGGTTCAGGCAGGTTGTCATTCATCTGTGTTCTATCTGTGAGGTGTGTGAATGTGCCCCCATCCCTCATGAAAAAATTGTTTAACTAACGAATATGTCGCATGAAGTGGTTAAGTCGTACTCTTGACCCTAGTTTGCGCTACTGAAAAAACAATAGACGTTCACTCGGCTAATATCACTGACAGATAACTTTCCGCGGGTTTTCAAGCTCTATAAGTCACAACAATAACAACAGAATTACTAAGTGAAAAGCTAGATGGATTAAAATTAGAATACAGTTTTGAATATTTAAATTGTATATGTGTAAATTTTTTTTTGAATAAATGCGTCTTTGGGTTGATCATCTTTGCTCTTCGCCTTTAAATGCATTAAAATGCGATAACTCAAAAACTGAGAACCTTATATGTGTAAAATATGGCATACGAGTTTATTAAAATTGTAGCTCTTCCACAAATTCTGATTTTAATCAGTCGAGGAAAAAGGTATCCAAAATGTAACTGGTTTTTCATCATTTTTTCTTAAAATTCTGAAAATAAAAAAAATTATGAAAGCAAAATTTTGAAATTATGTATGAAAATTGAATACTCATGCCATTCATGTCTTGTCTCAATGTCCACAATTCTTATGCGGTTGTAAAATAGTGGACAGATAACCCTCTTTACCAGCAAATATGGAAAAAAAATTCTGGCCAACCGTTCCAAACGGTTATTAAATTTTCACATAACAATTTTATCTTCGTACCAAATTTTGGATCCAATTATTCAATGAGTACAGGTCTAAAATCCCTAGTTAATTCTTTTCACCATATATTTAAATGTAAAACGAAATAGAAAGGTCCATTAAAAATGTTTTTGAATTTATAATTAAGTTATCCAAAAGAACGCCTTCCATAACGTTGATATCCAATAGTTATGAAATTTTAATTTTTGGCGTTAATTTGGCATTTTTATTGAATCAGTCATTTGTTCTTCGACGAGTTCTTTTGGTTATTAATCCCTGGTATGCATTTTATATCATCCGAAAATAGAATTTGGGCTTCAGATGCTTTTTTTTCAAACGACTGAGCCAAAATTTGACATAGAACTACATTTGTAGTGACAAGATTACATTCCTGTTTTGACATATTAAAACATAGCGTTTTATTTTTATCGCATTGACTTTTTTCTCAAAATTCAGACCAACAAACTGTCAACCCTTTGTTCAATTTATCTCAAAATTTAATAGGCATCAACACTATAACTGCTAAATATATTTAATGAATTTCATCCGTTTATCTCTCTTTATTTTGAAATTATAACTTCAACCTATATTCGAACATCTGAACAGACAAACTTCCTCTGACCGATGTCTCAAAATTTGATGGAAATCTACAAATTTGGTGTGAAGATCTACAAATTTGGTGCTTGCTCATGTGCCAAATTTTATTTCTTTCACTTAAAATGATTTTGCGTCATGCTTTAGACAGACAAACATAATGCCAAAAATGTGTTTATTGAACTCTAAAATTTGTCAAACAATGAAGTTCGATTATTTTGACGACTACTTTGGTTACGATAATATACTTTCTCTATGATTCGCATACGAGAAAGTAAAAAAAAAGAAAAGGTGACATATTAAAATCTTTTTTTTAATTATAAATGTAAAAGATTGAATGAATGGATGATGCGATTCAATCACGCCACACCAGCTGAACGAAATTGGATGAAATTTAGCACAGAGACAGATTATAGTCTAGAATAGGACATAGGATACTATTTATTCCTGTTAATTGAGCGGTTAATTTTTATTAGTTAAAAACTAACTTTCTAGCCAAAAAATTTTTCCTTTTTCCTGCACTAAATGAGTAAGGCTTCAGTTTCTTTTCTCCCACGCGAATGAGGTTAGGGTTTTAACACGTTTTCGATCGATTTTTTCAGACGATTCCGTTTATTTTCTTAGCGTTCGAAGCATTAAAAATTAAACATTGTTAATTAATAGATCTTTCAGATTAAGTCTGAAGTACTTTCAAATTAAAATAATACAGAATAAAGAAAATTAAAAATTTCTAATCTGCATTGCGTTACTCCAACTGGCGTGGAAAATTCAAGCATGCATACGGTTTGATAACATTTTATATTTTGAATAGACCACCAGTTCTCACACATACATCTCAAAACTTCCACACCAACGAAGTCGCGGGTAAAAGCTAACATCATATATTTATATGTATGTAGACTCTGCTTAATCAGGATATGAGATAGAGCTTTTGGCGGATAGTAAAATTTCCAAACTACAGACATGCAGAGGCGACTAAATGATACAATTCTACAAAAGTGAAGAATAAACTGATAATGTATTAAGGAGAAGAAATGCTAAGACGTTGATTTGGAGCACTTTGAACATGCAAAACATGTTCTGAGCGAAGGGAAGTTTCAAGCGTTGACAGGAAGGGGTGGTTCATCACCAAGTGACATGTTCCAACATTTCTAAGGCTATGGAGAGTCTCAAAATAGTGAGTGTCGAAATAGAAAGAAATTTAGGGGTTATAACTTTTAGAAATTCCAGGGGTGTGTGCTGTAACTAGTTAAAAGACAAAGAAAGTAGGTAACTAAGAAGTTCCCTCTCAAAGCTTATAAAGAATTGTATTTTTTTTACAAATTCTATCACGTGCGGTCATTTGTGATAAAACCATATTATAACAGTACTTATTTTTATCTTTATTTTACTTTTTACTTTTCTGCAATAGTTTTTATATATACACTTAAAGACCAAAAGAAAGTTTGCTAATTGTTTCTATCTTATAAAATGATATTGTACACGCACCATGTGATATTTTATTTGAAGATGTATAAAAGAAAGTCTGTTAGGCTATGTCTCAACCCACCAACCTGTTATACAAAAGTCTGAAGGTTATGTAAGGAAACACGATTGTTTTCCATTACATAAATCTAATAGGATAAAACATCTAAGTCACAAAACTATTTAGTGTTATAGTTTTGTATAAATCTAAATAGACCAGTTCTTGAAGAAGGCTTTGTACTTGCCCTAGAGTTTTTTAAACTCTTATTTACCTTGTATTTTCTTTAAGTGAGCCTCCCCTTTCATTTCTAAGAGTTCGTATTTTCACAAAAATAGCCATTAGAGGATTTTAAACACATTGATCAAAGCTTAACATCCATGGATATTTTTTTTTGCATTATACAACCCATAATGTGCATTAAAAGTTTTTAAGCCCCATTTGTCGATAAATTGCTTTTTTCAAAATCTAGTATACTCCAAGAAACTAACTATAGACAAATTCTTTATAGGAATGCTATCTAGAGCAGTGGTTCTCTTACTTCAATTTTGGAAAAAATTATCACTCGATTCCTTTAATCACTGACCTTACAACTCAAAACTACCCTTCATTTAAAAACTTATGTATATACCGAGTGCTTCAAAACTTTAAGTAATCACAACTACAACTAGATTAACAATTTTAAGTATACCTTGCTTGTTTGATTCAACCTGTGATGAGAGTATTTCCCACATTGCTTCATGAATACGATAACTATTAAAAAATTTAATTCATTTGATCCAGCAGGAGATATGTTATAGGAAGCAAATAAGCATGGATCGCGTTAGTATGTAAATTATATTTAAAAGGAAAGGCAGATCATGGAGAAGGGTGAAATTATTCATTTTCCGATAAATCCCTTATCACAGAAGATAGAGAAGTCATTTTAATTTGGCGAATGTTTGCCTCATCGTATCTTCTTGTCGTTTCTTTTGTATTTAATTTTCAGTAGTTATATCTATAAAAAAATCAGTGATAGAAAAATCATTTTTAAGCCCCATATTTTAATTGTTTTTAACCTAGATATGCTAAATTTCATTGGAAAGCTCGATTCAGGCAGGATTTCAACCCTTTTCGAATTTAGACGAGGAAATAGAGAAGGTGGAAGAAATTTTCTTTTCCTTATATCACAGAATAAAAAAAAATTATTCATTTGTCTTCCTTTGTGTAAAGTTTTGAAAAGCTGCTAGTCTTGGTGTCATTCTGTTTCATCGACTTATACACTCAAAAGAATTAGGAAAATCGAACAACTAACCACCAAGTTCAGCCTTCATTCAAATTTTGACATTTTTCCCCTCACAAAGTTTATGCAGAGAAGCCATCTTCAGTCGCTTGTCCTTCGTTTAACTCTATTTTTGAGATAAATTTCAAACACATGACTTCACTGTAATGAGAACATAATTACTACAGGCTCCCTCAGCTCCATTCATTATACCGGTTTTAAGAATTTTTATTGCGTATTATTTCTTATAACATTTAGATACATCATTAATAATCTCCTCCTCCTTCGTCGCCCTTTATTTACTTGATTCCAACAATTGAACCGATTTTGCCGATTCTATTCGCCAGTTAATTTCATTGCTTTGAAAAACGTGAACTAATCAGAATTTCTATGTATTATCTAAGTAAATTTAAGATAGTACTTCCATTTGATGGGATATGATGATAATCAAAGGTGATTTAAAGGTAATCTTGATTTCGAGGCCATTGAAACTAAATGGATATTATCAATTCGAACAGCTGGTCACTGAAAGCGGCAAGTTGTATTATAAAATTTCGATTTAATAGTTTAATGTATAACGATTTTTTAAAATAATATCACAAAAACTAATTTATTTATGAGTATATTTTTAATAAGGAAAACGATGCCAAGGAGTGAAAGTCTGAGAGTAAACAAAAACGTCTTATCAATCATTTAATATAAAATTGTTTTCCAAACTAAATGTTTTATCATACGAGAGAAAAAAACTGATATATGAAGTGCAATATCATGTCTTTAATAATTGGTGTTTTATGTTTAACACTTATTTAAACATTTACTGATAAAAGCAAAGTACTTTTAAGGGCTTGTAGCATATTTCTAGAAGTTTCGATGAGGAGATATTTTTTTTCATAATTTTTAGAACTATAGCATTAAAAACAGTTCTCATAGATTGGACTATTTCCAAAAAAATAGTTCCTATAATTTTTTAAATCTAATATTCTGCAATATTTTCATTATAAGTTATGTGAATACTTAAAAATGAAATAAAATGATGTTGAAAAAATAATTTCTAATTTAATTTTGAATTATTTCTTTGCACTCCTTACTTCTTTCAGGCACCATTGAATGCAATGTCTCATTGACATTTTATTCATTTTTTTAAATTTTAGTCGTTTACCTACCGAGTAATAAGGAGCATATATATAATATACTACTATTATAAATGAGAAAATTTGGAATGAATGAATGAATGGATTGATGATGTTAGTCAATCATGCTAGAACGGCTAAACGAAATTGGATGAAATTTAGCTCAGAGATAGATTATTACCTTATTTCTCCCGGTTAATTGAGTAATTAATTTTTTATTTAAAACTAACTTTCTTGCCAAAAATCTTCATTTCCCCAAATGGCATCTTCATTCACCCAAAGAGTAAGGCTTCAGATTGTTTTTCCCCACACTAATGAAGTTAGGCTTAACATGTTTTAGAACAATCATGTCAAACGATTCTGTCATGTCAAACATCCATGTCAATCATGTCAAACGATTTATTTTCTTAGTGCCTGATGCATTTAAAATTAAACTTTGCTGATTAATCGATCTTTCGGATTCATTCTGAAGTACTTTTGAATTAAAATAAAGCATAATACAGGAAGTAAAAATTTCTATTTAGTATTGCATTATCCCAACTAATGTAGAAAATTCACAGGCGTAGTCCCAGTTGAAATTGAAATTCGCGCATACTCAATATGTGTTTTTGGCTTGATTTACTTTTGCTTGCTTTTTTAGCAAAACGATTTTGAATCATTGGTTTGTTTTTATATTTTATTTCAGGTACACACTGTGAATAAATTGTTTTTAGGTTAGTTATGTGGGTTAAGTTTTGTTATACAGCCATTTGATGCTTTTCGAGGTTGGTAATCTTTCGGCAGCGCGTTATTTGGGTTTATTTTGCCGTCATTTTTTATATTACCGTAATTCGATCTTTCCAGTTCATTTCTGATGATTTTTTTTTCTACTGTACGAATTCCTTTTGCCTACTTTCAGTATTTTCGATTAATTTTTTTGCGTGCATTTCATTTTTTTGCATTTATTGATTTGCTTTCTAAATTTCTGTTAATTTACAGCAGCGTTCATCGGAAACCTTACCATTGGAAATGCTATTGCCGCTATTCACGTCCCCATTCGGCCATTTCACTAAAATTTGACTTCAAATTATAATTTTGTTTTGCCAAAATCTTTTCAACAGCACCATAATTTTACGGTTTGATGACATTTTACATTGTAGTCAGACCAACCTGTTCTCATACATACACATCGAAGCTCGCACGCGAACGAAGTCGCGGGTAAAAGTTAATGTATAATATTATTAAGAGCAATAAAGATATTCTTGTTTTCAGTGAAGCCCGAAAAGTGCATAGAATATAATCTGGAATAGGAAATATTTCAGATGTAGCGTTTTAATATGAAATTAATTTAAAACTTTATTTAATTAAAATTCCTTAAAAATATTTTTTTTTAATTTTTATAGTAGTATACAAAAATAGTAAGAAAAAATGAAGATTCTGATGCTAATATGAATAGCTGTGATTTGTATTCATCAAGTGAAAGCAGTCTTAATTTCATATTTTTTAGGTTTCATCTCGCACTATAATTCTATTAAATTTATTGTATTGCATTTTTTATGTTTTAGAAATTATTTTATTCATTATTAATCATAATCCTAATTCATAATCAATCAATGATTTTTCTTACTTAACTTTCACTCATTCTTTCACATATCTTTTCTTTAAATGAATATGAATGGTGCATTTTACGAATAATGATTATGAAATATTTGTGTTTTTTTCTCTTTCATTTGTTGGGGTTCTAGTTGTTTTTCATTAACATCATTGAATTTTAAGAGAATTGGATTGGTCTCTTGAACTTTTTTCGTATTCTCATTAATACATGTGTTCTTCCATCCAAAATATAGATGGACTTGACTGGGTCTGTCGGATGCCCGCCGAACGTTTCTTTAGCGATTTCCTTATGCCAACTGTTAAGTTTGTTGATGGTAGTATGATGGTATGAAGTGTTTCTCGTTGTTTGACCTAGATCAGTTAGTACTTGCAGTTAGAAACAGGAACTCTGAGATGTATGTGGACATTAAGGACAATGCTTCACTCCCAACTCTATGGCAATATTTTTGGGGAAGGTCCATTTCTCTTCCAGCAGGATAACTGATCCATTCATACATCGAGGCTTGCACAGAAGTAGTTTGATGGAATGGACATTCAAAAAACTGGACTCGTCTTCTCAGAGCCCCGATCTTAATCTCATGGAATACAGATTACGTAGACAGCCTAATCGATCATACTCAGCTCCGATGGACGACTGTAAATCAATTCCTCTAGCCACCTATCAAAAACTGGTGAAAAGTCTTTCCAGACATGTGCAGGCTGTCATTGATGCAAAAGGGGGACCGACATCATATTAATATAATAACGAAGGCAAACTTTGGTTCATAGTCAGAAGCAGGAGGGGGGGAATCAGTTACCCACATTTTAAGGTGAGTCTTCTGAAACAGCAGCTCTGAAAGTTCTAAATTCAAAAATTCAAAGGCAGAAAACGTCACCCAAACGGCTAACGGCATTCCAAACGGAATGAATCACCCAAACGGCTAATCGTATAAGCTGTAGGTTCCATGAGCTGCCAGTAGACTAGCACCAACCTCCATTTTACTTGCTTTATGATTTATTTTCTGTTTTTCGTCAGAAATGTTAGTTTTTTTTTTAAAAAAAAATTTGTTGGTCAATGGACTCTCAAAGTAATAAAATAAGATCAAAGCATGGAACTGTTAAATTGAATATGTTTGTAAATTTGATTAAAACCAGCGTGAATGGCCGTTTCTTTCTTTCCGGCTCTACCCACCTTCGTGTCATAAAGTGGGGATTTTCGGTATGTTCATGAATAACTTGCATTTCATTCGAGAAAAATAATTAATATAGATTTTTAACGTAAATATTGCATTTTTACTTTGTATATTTCGAGAGTATCTATTTTGGACACCTTTATCATGCTCGATTGACAACAAACTTTCTCAGGGAACTCCAATTGTAGTCAGAAGATAAAATATCTTATTTCATTGCATTTTAGAGTTAGTGCGCTTACATACATCCGAAAATACAAACCTTCGAAAGGTCATTGTCCGATGAATTTCGTTCAAAATTTAAATAGATTTTACAATTTCAGTGCTGAATGTGCTTGCAAATTTTATCTACTTTGTTATTTTCAGTTTTCAATTAGCGAGTCCGCTTGTATTCACAAAGACAAACAGACTGTGAATGGGTTTCGTTCAGAATTGATAGAAATCTTCAGTTTACTTTTAGTTTAGTTATATTAACGTACCGTTGTAAAGCGACACTAGAATTGTTTTGAGACAGACCTCACAATTTTGAACTGCCACCAGGCGGCATGGACGACACTTGAGCTGGCAGCTTCCTGTCCACACCACCCCTGCGGAAGGACGTTTGGATTTAACGCTCGACAGACACCCTTACACGACGCTTCTTCAGTGGAATTGGTTTTCGAACTTGAAATCCTACGCTTCACAAGCCGAGACATTACCACCAGACCACCAAGGCCCATGATAGAAATCTACAAATTTGGTCACAATTCCATAAACTAAAATACAGCCCTCCAACTCAAAGCGTTTTTGAGTTAGCATGTTCATAGACTGACAGACAGGCATAATACCAAAAATGTGCCTTTCGGACTCAAGGAAGTCTGGAATATGAAGATTCGTTTAAATTTCGAATTCGATTTGATTTGTCGTTTACTATACTTTGTATACGAGAAAATAAAAAACGAAAATGCAACTTTGGGAAAAAAATTAGGGATTTCTGTAAATGTGGACCCTTAAAAAACGAATCATTATTGCTCATATTATTTGGTACACTTCGGTTTTGAATTTCTAATTATTATATACTCCCTTTTTAAGAGCCTTCCTAAATATCAAACTTGGTAAGATCAATATTCTTAATTGGAATACTTTTAATTTTCTTGGTAAATTCATCGAAGTTAATACATTCATACATTTCGAGAATATCGTCGTTGTTATTTTTGATTTTAAGAAACAGGACTCAAATCTTGAATTAAATTGAAAATTTCTTCTGTGTTTCTAATTCCTTTCTTAAATAAGTGTATACTCTAATTCATTTTATGTAAAATTTGTATTTTGAAATTCAACATTTTCTGTACCAAAATATTATGTGGACTTTTTGTAATTTGGTAATATATGGGACTCGTTTATAAGTCGTTTAGAGCCTAAACATTTATCAAAGTATTATATGAAACAACTTTATTGGGTATGGAAAACGTATACAGGGGCTTCGTGAGGTTTTGATTAGGAAACTGCACGTCACAGTATAATTGAAAATCAGAAATGTTATCCATTCGATTATTTTTTTCGTACATCATCATAAAAATAAAATATAATTTGCGAATGTGGGGCAAGGCAACGACCAGCAGTAATATGTAAAATATATTTATTGGGATTAGAAAGACGAAACATTACTAAACTAACATAAAACATAAAAACATGCATGAGAGTGAGAGTACGTCTTACCGTCTCGCTATCAAGAACGGTGTGAAAGCATCATGTGATCAATAACGCACCAAGGTTCCATATGAGGATATGAAATCTGTTACCAGTTCCCACAATAATTCAATTATATATAAATATAATTCATTTTGAATCAAGCATTATTTTATGTCAGTGTCAAGAATTTATAAAATAGTATTTAAAAATTATAAGTGATAATTTGAAGCTATCTAAAATTACTTTTATCACTGGAAATTTATCATTGATATTGAATTATGAGAATCACCATCAAGAGTGGTTCTCTCTGAAACTTTTTCGCTTACACCTTAATAAAGATATTGTCTCCTCATATGATAATTTAAGAAATTTGACAAGGCACTCAACGTCACGAATACTCAGATTTTTATTATCACAGATATAGAAGACCAAGATAAACGGGATTTCTCCCTTCTCTCTGTTTCAACCTAAGCTTAGAATGATAGAGGAGAGTGTGACATGAGATTTTCTTTTCTTTCTTTTTTTTTTCTAGTATGATGAAGAACACAGACTACGGACCTAAAGTCTTTCAAGGATTTGATTCAAAATTTAATACAGATCAATATTTTATATTATCAAAATGAGCCCTAAATTGCCTCGACTTAGCTTCTTGTGTTTAGTGGTAATAATTTGTATATATATTTGGACGTATCGACCGACAAACTTCTTATGGATGGATTTTACCAGAAAGCTGCAAGTCTTTTGTTAAACTCCATGTCAGCTTTCCACAAAACAAGTGTCAGCCTCAAATTTAAAAAAAACACTATGCTTTTATCCCTGTATTTAGTGGATACATTGTTTTCACAAACTGAATGGCGAAAATCATCCAAAATCATCCACAAATCACCCACCCCGATAACGTTTTTGTTTTCGAGCACCGTGAAATCTGAAGGAATGTTGTTCACCAAATTTGAAATTTCGCCAATTACAGAACTCTCACTTTGTATTCTTCGTTACTAAAAAAAAAAGGGAAAATTATTAGAATTAATAAATTGTCCCCTTTTGTTATGCTAAAAAAGCTTTGTTTACTTTATCTTAAATGAAGTACACAAAGAGAAAGTTTTTATTTACACAACAATTCGATTACGATAGTTCAATAACTCGATTCAAATATCTTCGAATTGTAAAAGAATAATTGTAATATTTTCTGTTTCTCCGTGAGCGTAATGTCACAAAAACGCAATGATCTGTATATAAATGTATTAAATTTGGTATGTGATATTTTTATAAAACTGCTGAGTTTTGTGATATTTTGGAAGGAAATATGCTATTTGAAATATGTCTATTCGTTCGTTTGTGCTCATTAAAATATTGCAACTCATAAATACTAACAGTTAGACAGATCATATTAAATATATAGAGTTATCATTAAAACTGCGTAACATTTTGTTTCTAATCCGTCAAGATTTGACAATCTGGAAGTCTCTAGTTGAAGAGCATGTGAACACAATATCTCAAACACTTAACAACTTAGAAAATGAAATTTGGTGCTTGGCTTGTTAATTTGTCCCAACATTGTATATCCATATCAAATTTTGTGTCCATTTGCTACAAAAAAAGAGATCGAAAATCAATCCACATTTGATATTTTTTACTGTGCAATAAAAAATAAAACGCGTCGTATATGTCATATCTTGTTGAATACGTCTCGTATGTCATAATTTGAGAAAATCGTAAGAATATGTTTCCCAAATCCCATTTTGTTTTACCGATGCTAGTGACGAAAAGTATTATCTATAGAAAAATTATCTTAGCAATGTCTTTAAAAACAAAAACTTCTTTTTGGTATAAAGTGATTATCAAATAAAATATAATTTTCCTGATGTGTTCACAATGTCCTCAACATGTTGTCTTTCGTGTCACTCACATTCGCGTGACTGCAAAAGATGTCATTCAATGCAGATTTTTTGTGAATACAACAAGTCTATGCTTAGTTTCTATATCTTTGTTTTTAATACGTAATTAAGCACGTTATAAGGTTGAATTAAGAATCAACTTGTAAATAATTGAAAAGTAGTTAAGTAAAAATAAACATTTAATTAGAATAATGAATGTATGAGCGATACACGTCTTACTTCGGTTTTACATCTTACTTCATTACATATTGATGCCAATATTCGTTTACAAAATATATTCATATGAATACAATTACGATTATTTAATCGATTCACTTTATGTGAACCTTACATTCGGCCCCGTTCAATATAAAATTTAGACAGTCAAAAATAAATTTTAAAATTGAAGCGTAAAAGAAACAAAAATTTTGATGACAGCTCAGTAGTTCTCATTCTCTTCGTCTGTGCTGTTCTCTTCGTTGGTCGGTGTATTTCGTTTAAAGTAAGGACGAAGATGTTGTACGTGAACAACCTTGACAAATTTGTTCTGTTGTGTCGTAGACTTGATCTCGTAGCACACGGCCCCGACTGGACGCACAATCACAAATGGTCTTTTGAAAATGGAAGAAAGTTTGTGATCTCCTTTCTTCGGCCAGTCGTACAATACGAGATCTCCTGCCTTGAAGCAATGGGATCTGCGGTGGAGATCAAATCTCTTCTTGTTTTCCAAATGTGTTTCATACACATTATTTGCCGCTTCGGCCCTGGCCAAACTTAAAAGGTCTAGTTGGTCTTCACGTGGAGTGTCATCTATGAAGCTACCAAGGTGAAGTTCACGGGGAAGGCGTGGCTCATAACCATGAAGTAAATAGAATGGTGATTTCTTGGTGGAATTTTGTTTTGTAGTATTGATTGCCAATGAGGCGTTTGGAAGTAATTCGTCCCATTTATTCGTGTTTTTGTCAATCATTTTTTTCAAAGTGGACACAATTATGCCATTGGCTCTTTCAACAATGCTATTAGCTTGTGGCGAATAAGGTGGAGTCGTTGATTGTGTGATTCCATACTTTTGAAGAAACCGCTGAGTGTGACGAGCGGTAAATGCTGTTCCTCTATCAGATAAATACATACTTGGCGGTCCATATCCGAGTATTATATTATGATACAGAGCATCAGTCACTGTATGAGCGGCGGGAGATGCAGAAGGTGTTGCGATTACATAGCGTGTGGCGTGATCAATTTGGACAAGCATATTTGTATTTCCGCTTCTTGTTTCTGGCAAACAGATTACGTGGTCAGCGGACACAATTACCCAAGGTGTGGACGGAATTGGTAATTGCTGCAAAAGACCATAGGCATTAGCAGTGTGTCGGTTAACAATTTGGCATTTATGACAGCTTCGAACATATGCTTTGCAGTCCTTGCGCATGTTTGGCCACCAATAACGCAATTGTAAATTGTGAAGAGTTTTTTTTTTTTGCATCCATATGTCCAACATCATCGTGACAGGCAATCAAAGTTTGTTCTTTCATCGCCTTAGGGATCACTACTACAGGTCTCGATTTTTCGTCTTTCACTCGCACGAGAGTGTTGTTATAGATATTGTAATTGCATATGATTGACATTATCTTTTTGCTTGGATTTTTCTCTTTGAGTAAGCGAAAAATATACTGACAAAAGTCATCTCTTTTCTGTTTCGCACAAATTTCAGATTCATAACTTGCAGTAACTGCTAAACAAACAGGTGGTGTTGGGTAACGTGAAAGGTGATCAGCAATGACATTTTGCTTTCCTGGCCGGTGCTCAATTGTAAAATCAAATTGAGCCAAATCTACTAAATATCGCGCAAATTTTCGATTAACTGCAGATTTTACATCTACATAAGCAGTTGTATAATTGTCTGTGATGAGTTGAAACTTATGGCCAAGGAGATAGAGTCGAAATTTTTCAGTCAATGCCCAATGTACAACAGTACATTCCAGTTCGTTACTGTGGTAGCGTGTTTCAGCATCTTTTAACGTACGCGACGCATATACAGTGACATGACGCTTTCCGTTCTGTTCTTGGGATAAAACTGCACCGAGTCCTGAATAAGAGGCATCAGTTTCTACAAAAGTTGGTAGGCCTTGTTTGAAATACGAAAGAATGGGAGCAGTAGTAATTGCAGATTTCAAAGTTTCAAATGTTCGCTGTTGATCATCAGTTAAAACTATGGGAGCGTTGCTGGTCTTCTTTTCTAAACCTTTTAAAACTCTTGTAAGTGGTTTGGCTATAATAGCATAGTTACAAATATACTTTCGAAACTGATTGGCAAACCCAAGGAAACTACGGACTTCATGAATTGATTTGAGAGTTGAATACCGTTCAATTGCTGCTATGCGTTCCGGATCAGGACGAACACCATCTTGAGAGACAATTCGGCCAAAAAGAGAGATTTCTGGTACTGCAAATTGTACTTTTTCTTGTGTCAGCTTGAAACCAGCTTTTTGAGTTGCTTCAGGGATTTTACAAATCACTTTGAGATGGTAATTGAAGTCATCATAAGAAGCCGATATATCATCAATATAAGTGTTCACATTGTAAGGTGCTAAATGATTGTAGGCTAACTTAATCGCTCGTGTCATTGTAGATGGGCCATTTGTGACACCAAAAGGCATTCGAAGAAATTCCTAATGTCCGTCAGGAGTGCCAAATCCAGTTTTGTAGGTGTCAGTATTTTTTATGCGAATGCAGTTAAATGCAGATTTTACATCCATTTTAGAATTGTAGCGCTCGCCTGCAGTGCGTTGAATAACGTCTTCCATTTGGTCAATTGGGAGCGGATCAATTTTCGTGATAGGATTGATAGTGCGAGAAAAGTCTACCACAACTCGCCTTGGAGTACTTTCATGGAAGGGCTGCTCCACAATAAAGGCAGGGGCTGCGTACGGTGAGTTGGAATGGCGACAAATTCCTTGTTTTAACCATTTTTGAATCTGCGTTTTTAGAAACTGGCGATCAGGCTCTGAAAGTCTATACGGTCTACATTTAATATGCTTTTCATGTTGCAATTCAATTTTGAATTCCACATATGGACATAGTCCAATGTTGTCATCATTAGAATAGAAAACGTCAGAAAATTTTCCATTTACTGCATCAAGTTGAGCTTGTTGAGTTGTAGAGAGTCCTGCGGATTTAGGGATAAGTTTTGTTTCGGATGAAACTATATTAGGTGCAGCTTCCAGCAAAGTAACATCATCTAGTGAGGGTTGATGATGAGCGGCGCAGTTGATACTAGGATTTGAAGCATGAATGCATTCGTACAAATGAAATGAAGTTGGAGTGGAAATACATAATGAACCATTAGGTTCATAAGTGCATCTAGCTTGAATCTGATGCTGTCAATCGAATCCTAAAATAAGTTTAAATGGAAGCTGGGAGCAGATTCCAATTTTAGGTATCATATGTTCCACATTTCCAACAATTATTTTTAAAGAAATCCAACCAATTGGCTTTATTTCATGGTCAACAACTTGGAACTGTCCATCAGTCCACGGGTGAATAACAATATCGTTTGGAACACAAAATTCTTGAATAACAGTAATGTCTGCACAAGGATCACAGAGGGCTTGAATCTCCGTATCATTATTAATTATAACAGGTATTAATGCACGCCTATTCGTTTCAGTTCTAATACAATTTATGGAATGATTATTTGCAGCTGTTGATCTTCCAGATGTCGAGTTGCGATTATTGTTGTTGCGGCGGGAATTTCAATAGTTCAAACTGGTGGTTTCGACTAACGTGTTATTATTAGAACTAGTTGAACTGCTAGCAGACGGGAATTGGGAACTAGTTTGACTGTGGGAATTCTGATTTTGTCGTGACGTATTTCTTGGTTGAGCTATGGTTGAACCACGGGGAGAAGGTGGTAAACTACACATAAAAGAAGCAAACGTCTTCAGTTATTGGATTGCATTTACGATGCTGTTTATCATATGTATTAGAAGATCTAAATTGAGTTTTCGGAGAATGTTTCTTATGCTCTTGTTTTGCAATACGAATAGCATCAAGTGCAGTTGCCCTATCAATTAATTCTTCAACCGTATTAGAATTTTGAGTAGCTGATGCAATTTGCCATTTTTCTTCTGTTATATCACCTATGATCGTAGAAATACGGTCAGGTTGGAGAATAGTAAAGGGAGCTTTTTCCAAAAGAGCATCTTTTGAATAAATATAATCGACTAAACTTTCATTATGTCTCAATTTTCGTTCACTTTGGTGAGCCAAAAATTCTTGCATTGTTATACGTCTTTTGAATCTTGAGGCGAGAGCATTTTTCCAAGTATTCCAATCATTGAAATTTTTTCCTGTTGTTAATTGCCAATTTTTAGCAGATCCCGAGAGACGTGAAATAGCATTTGTTAATTTTAATTTGTCGGACCAGTTAGCTAAAGTTGAAATTCTTTCAACCTCCTTTAACCATTCGAGGGCATTTTCAATTATGTCTCCCTTAAATATTTGGATTGAATTTGCAGTGTCATTTGTGGATGTGATTTGAATCACATTCGGTGTTATTTGCCTTTCTAAAAATTGTTTTTGCGTTTCCATCAATGTGGAAAAAATAGCTGCGACATTCGGATCTATTTGAGAAGGAGGTGTAGGAATTGCTGCTTGTGTAGAAGAATTACTTAAAAGTTCTACTTGTTTTCGCAAAGACTCAATTTCTGTCAATAATTATGCATTATCATAAAATGTCTCCTCTTCATTAAAAAATTTCATTTTATTCATCCAAAGTTCCATCACTTTTTCTTTTATTATTATCCTCAACAATACGCGAGATTAAATCATTTTTATTTCCGGTTAGCAAAAGATTTCTGAAACGCAATTCTTTTTTCAGTTGAGTCATCTTTAAACTAGGTAGTGGATGCGCTTCTAAAGAATTAAAAATAATATCACTTGTTGACATTTTTTTTTAATTTTCGCTCAGGGATTCTAGATGAAATAAAGAATTTGGCGAAAATGGCTTGGCACCGTCTTGTGTAAGAAGCAAACACGAAGTAATTTAATTCTTCGGAATAATTAATATTCTTAAAAAAGTTATCAGAATATTCGTACTTATTTTACTTTTGATAAAGAGTCTATTGATATTTTAAAGAAATTCACTTACTATGCAAGAAGTTGTTGTTTGGAGATCATTCAGGCAAAAAAAAAATCTTGGCGAGATTCTAATCCTTGGCGAGGAAGTCTGATGATTCTAATTAGGCTTAGTAAATGCATAAAATTTTCAAAAGTATTTAAAGGTTTAACTTTGAAAAGGTCCTTTAGATACCGACTACGCCATATAAGGTTGAATTAAGAATCAACTTATAAATAATTGAAAAGTAGTTAAGGGAAAATAAACATTTAATTAGAATAATGATTGTATGAGCGATATACATCTTACTTCATTCCATATTGATGCCAATATTCGTTTACAAAATATATTAACATGAATACAATTACGATTATTTAATCGATTCACTTTATGTGAACCTTACAACGTGAATTGCCCGTGATCTATACTTGTTATCTTATTATATGTTTTCTTCTCCACTACAATTAAGAGAACAAAGACAAAAAGTATCTTACCAGATGATAATGCAAATCAGAGGCATCAATTATGTCACTGAACGTGTTAAAAATATTTTCTCATTGTATCCACAATATATGTAATATAGAGGCAATCTTGTCATGATTTGAAAATCGCCAAATAAATCCTCATTTTCCAGCGGTTTGGCGAAATCTTACCATCTTATGCATAACCAGCTGTTTTTGGAAGCCAGCTTGTTCTCCTAAATTGACTTTTTCTAACTATTAATGTAGAATTCTTATATCATAACGATTATCCATTAAAAGGTTAACTTTAATTTGGAGTTTGTCAAATTTCATATTTGACGCATACTCCTTTTATATCTTGTTTCCATTGACTTAATGTAATGTCACTCTTCTCAAAAACATTTCTAATAATAGCTTGTCATTCCATTACTTTGTGAAGCAGTAAATAGTGCAATTTTGTAAACATTCAAAGAATGAACTAAAATGTTTGTATAATTATTACTTTATATTTCACTGCTTTCATTCAGTAATAAATAATAATGATTTCTGCGCCACATGAGTTACTATTTTCTGTATACAGATGAAACTTGGTAATTTTGGAGAAATCTGAAAATCGCCAAGTAAATCCAGAGGCTGTAAAATTAAATAAATACTAGATATTCTAAATCAAGAAAATGCTAACTTTTTTTCCTATTTTAATATAGATTATATAATATATGTAATATTATGTTGAGACTTTCTCGTATGCGGGAATACTAAATGAAAGTAATGCAAATCATGAAAAATTCAGATTACAGATTTCGTAGGCAAACATTTTAGACATCCTTTAGACTGTAAAAACAGTTTTTAAAATAATTTTGACAATTTTTTGAGGAATTTTAAATGAGAAGACAGAATTTTATCATCTCATTATACTGAATATGACTTTTACATCAAAATTGTAAATTTTTTTCAGATCTCATAAATAGACGTCTGCTATTTTTGTTTGAGGATGATTCAAAAACAAAACAAAAATAATAAAGTAAAAAATGTTTTTAAAAGATAAGGAGATCTACGATCTCTAATTTCAAGTTATCATGTGAGAGCATTATTATTTTTAAGTCATTATTTTTCTTAATTAATTTAAGTCATTAGCCAGTCTAAACCGTTTTTTATACAATCACGAGACTTTTCTTTCGATCTCTATTCCTTT
>JAOUZG010037124.1:66948-77371 GCA_026289955.1 Argiope argentata
ATATTAGCGTTATAATGACCTATATCAATTTATACTAAACAAACAGTTAGACATTTTAATGAATTTTAAAATACATCAAAATATAAAAATAGTCGGTAAAATTAGTTATGCTGATTTCATCGCTACAGCATTTAAATCTCGAAAATATGTTGAGTCGGACAGAAAATCGGATTCCCGCATTAATCGCAAGAATGAAATGGAAGTCCCGCATTAGCAAGATGCGTAATCAGTTTCATTATGATGCGTTCAGATAGCGGCAGCCTTGGAGTTTCGTTTCGCCTTTTTTCATTCTGTGAGTCATTATCTAATGACAGAGTTCCACCGAACGCGGAAGTTCCTTCCGTTTCAAAACACTGGCCATGATTGCCGAATCGATAGTTTTCTACGTTCAGGAACTGTTCGAACTCGGATCCGTTTCACTCCGGTTCTTTTCCGATGAGGACGACTTCATTTCTTGGAATAGTTCGAATTTTTGATTTCTCTGTTGCGACATATTATAAAGAAAAAACAGTGAAATCAGCATACGTAATGTAATTAAAATCTGTAAGTGAGAACAGGGTTGCCATGTGAGAACATAAGTTTTTAAGTCATTGTTTGCCTTGATTAAGTTAAGTCATTAACCAGTTTAAATGTGTTTGAAAAATCTCTTGATTATCAGATTACACACGCATCGATATTTAGAAAAATGATTTTTTTTTGTCTCAAAATCTTTTATTTATATGGAGTCGTGGTGGCCTGGTGGTAAGGTTTCGGCTCTTGAACCGTAGGGTTTCATGTTCCAAACCCGATTTCACCGAAGTACCGTCGTATAAGAGGGTCTGTTGCACGTTTTCCCGCTGGTGTGTCGTGGGCGTTTGGTGAAGGGATGTCCACTCAGGAATCGTACTCATCATCTGAAGGTGGTTCAAAATTACGAAATCCGTCCCAAAATAGGCCTGGTGTTGCTTCACAAAGGACATTAATATAACTAACTTTTCATATAATATGTGCCTTTCGATAGCTTCCTTCACTATTTCGTGTTTATTTTCGTTTCCTTCTTCGTACTTCTTAAGACACTTTGTCAAATGTGACAGCCATTCATTCATTCCTTTCATTTTCTAAAGACCCAAAAAACAAAAACAAAAACAAAAAAAATGATGCCTCAAAAGCGATAAATCAATTTTTTGCCATATTGCCGTGTATATATATATATATATATATATATATATATATATATATATATATATAGCAAATTTTTGAACTGTATATATTGTGACTTCTAAAACCTCAAACCAAAATAACATAATTTTCCCCCATGTTAAAACAAAAATGCTCTAATTTTTCACCTTTCAAATCTCACTGAATACGAAACGTAATCTTAAGAAATAGTTTACCTGTCTATGAACGTGATAGCTCAAAGATTCGTTGAGATTTATGGATGAAATTCAGCATATGGTTCGTACTACAAATATACAGAGTTTTTAAAAAAATCTTATTTTGAATAAAATCCATTTGAGAGAATCTGTCTGTGTTCAAATTCGCATTTTTACACCCTCTTATATGAAATATGCAAAGAGGATGTATTGTGATCGACTAAAATATCCTAAATTTTCTTGACATTATATTTAAGTTTCGGACTTTCCCTATGTGTAAAACGCACATTTAAGGAATTATGTCTGTCCGTCTGTCAATACGATTACGTGCTTTCAGCTAGGTAAATGAAATTTGATATAGCTTTTATTCCTAATTTGTAGATTTCTATCAAACGAACTCCGTTCAAAGAAACACTGCCTGTTGGAATATAAGTTAACAAGATAATTACGGAACAAAGAGAACTAGATGGATAAAACTTGGTACACGCATTCAACATATGAAGTCTAGGTATTGGAAGTTTTCAGCCGAATCCGTCAAAATGCTGACCATCTGTGGATCCCTATACTCATATGTATATAAATGCAGTAACTTAAAATTGAATTAAATGAAATCAAGATTTAATGAAATTGTAACTGCTAATTAATTATAAAATTTTGAAAATATTAAAATATTGTATCGCCATCAGACTCAATTTGTAAGCTTAAGAGTTTGATTTACGCTATAGGCCAGAAAAAGACGTTTTTTGAATAATTCAACTATCTTCTGGTTCCATGATCCCAGCGTCGGAAAAGCAGAATTAATCAAGAGTATGATACATAATCTTTTAATAAAAATATTTTTTAATCAAAATATGGATCAAATCCATTCCTTTCTGTCGCAGTGGTATAACGTAGGTTTCGGTTGCCCGGAATATTAGCAAAAATTTTCATCCCCTTAGTTTAGTTACATTAACGCGCCGTTGTAAAGCAACACTAGGGCTATTTTGGAACGGATCTCGTCATTTTGAACCATGGTAAGATTGCGAAGATGAAACCTGAGCTGGCAACCCCCTCTCCACATCACACCGTACCAGCGAGAGGACTTCTAGCCCTGACGGGTTTAACGTGCCATTGACCCCCTTACTCGAAGGTTCTTCGGTGGAATCGGGTCTCGAACATGAAATCCTAAGGCTCAGGAACCGAGACCTAACCACCAGGCCACCGTGTCCCTTATCTCATTCTTTAGATATTAAATCAAAGTTCCAAAATTTCCAGAATTTCCAAAGAAGTTTTCGGAAAGTGTACCTTCATTATTTTTTATTGCTTAAGGTACACATAAAGAGATCGTGTGTGTTTTATATTTTAACAGACATTTGCTACAAAATTTCTTACACGCCTGCAGTTTAACATATACAACAAAGAGAACAAAATCATCACCTAATAAAATATCAGACATTTTTTGTCCATTGAAATGCAGCAATTGGACGTGGCTGAGACTGAATATGTCGTTGGAAATGCTCTACAGAAACATTTAACCATGTTGCTTCTTAGGATATCCATCATTGTGAAAGTATTGCAGGATTTTGTACACGAACTGATCTCTCGATTATGCCCCCCAAATGTTCAAAGGTATTCATGTTGGATGATTTAGGTAATAAAATGATTCGCTGGAATCGTTCAGAGAGTTCTTAAAATGAATGGCAAATATTTGTGGCCCGATGATATGGCGCATTGTGTATCCGTAAAAATATATCGTTGTTTGGGTACATGAAATTTTATGAATCTTAGCAAGTGGTTTCAAAGCACCTGGACAGAACCATTTAAGTCAATGATTGGTTCATTTGGACCAGAAGACCTGAGGTCCATTACATGTAGAAACATCCCACATCATTATGAAGTCACCGTCAGCTTTCACAATGCCGTGCTTATAACTTGGGTGACAACCTTTTTGATAGCTTGAGTCCAAGGCTTCGTGGGGTTTACACCACATTCAAATCCTGCCTTCAACTCTTACCAACTGAAATCGTGACTTATCTGACCAAGTCAATGTTTCCCAGGCGTCTGGTACGTTAACAATATGGCCATGAAACCAGGAAAGGCGCTGAAAGTGATGTCGTGCTGTTAGAAAAAGCACGAGAGTCATTCTGCTGGCATATCCCATTAAAACCAAATTTCACCTCACTCTCCAAATGGACGCACCCAGTCGTACGTCCCTTATTGACTTCCTGGATTTACTTCACGCAGTGTTGATTATCTTTTAACACTTCCACGAATTTGCCACTGTTATCGTTCATATAAAGGATAGAAATCTTATCCATCTTTTTAAATCTAATAAGATTTCCACGAATTACAAGATCTTAATTTCGATTAACTGCATCAAAGTTCTAAAATGTTCCTTTTATAAGCGTTGCCATCATTTTCTCTGTTACCATATAAGGTGAAGTTTTGTTTCACAAGGAATCTTACAATATCAAACATTCTGATTTCTCATAACTATTTTTTGACCCCATAGGTTTACTTTGCTAAGCTCAAAATTAAAGAACGGCTAGACCGATTCGGCTTTTTTTTAAATATTTTCGTTAAGGCATGAGAAAGGTTCTTATGGAGAGAAAAAAACGAAAAAACTGCAATGAAAATAGTTAAAACGACACTTTTCTTACTTTCCGGCCAAAAATCTTCATCCCCCCCCTACCACATGAGTACGATTGCAGAAAGCAATAAATTTTGGTTTGGTGAGAAAGAAGTACGCGAAGTCAGTTAGTTTTCATTTATTTTTTCTTAGAAAACAGGAAGTTTAAAAAAGAAAGAAAGAAAATAATTGCTTTTACGCAGTTTATACTGATTTAAAACTTATTCTTCCAAATGGACGTGAATATCATTTTGTTCATTTTTACTTGATGGTGTTTCATTTTTTCATGTTTCTATCGGTTGTGTTTTTATATAAAGTTATTTTATTGTTATTCTTAAAGATAAAAATTCTTTTTTTATATGTAAATACGACATGAAGAGCTCTTAATGTGTTCATTTTATTCTTGAAAGGATTTAAGTTTTAAACGATTCTTTTTATTTTCTTAGCGTTTGATGCATTTTAAATCAAACATAGTTAATCAATATAGTTAACCGGTTATTTCGGATTCATTCTGAAGAAATTAACAATTTCTTTACCAATTTTTGTAACCCCAACTGGCTTAGAAACCAAAATACTTTAATCATTTAACAATAAACTCCAAAAATAAAAAATAAACTGGAGATTTTAAAACTTTCACTCACTATCCTGCATAAAAATTGAGAATCTTGAACAATATCCACAATTTTTATACTCAGATTTTTATTTTGGGACTCCTACTTGAGTGTTTTGCGGCTCGTAGAAAGCCAGTATTTATCTGTTCATTGCATGACGCTGCCGAATATACAGAATATTGATATTAGACGTACATTTAGTCTACAGCTTTAAAAATTCGAACAAGTAGGAACTGAAAAAACAATGAGGGGATGTTATGATACTCATTAATTACAAATGAAAGAGTGTTTCCTTCGACTTTCTTACATGCTATGCATATTTCCATCTAAAGTGAAGTAAAATGAGCTTGATTTTTACGTCTCTGTCTCTCCTCTAATCGTATCTAAGAAGCAGATTAATTATCCTAGCATACCTCTTAATGTTGTATTGTCTGTGAAACTTTGTTTTCAAATAGAGGAGAAAATTCCTCTATTCAAAAATCTGCCATAAACCCGCAAATTTGCTGATGCGTTCACATACCAAATTTCTTGGTATTTTTATATACATGTTTTCTATATTTCGTATATGAAACTAGTATTAAGTATGGTCCACGTGAAATTTTCACGCATTTTCTCCAAGATCTTATGCCCGTCTCTTAGTATAAAATTGGGAGCCTCGTGTAAAGCTTTGAATACTTTCGTATCAAAGAATGGTATTTATTATTGAATCTATTGCAAAAATATCTTTCATGGATGTGATTTTTTTCCCATTGCCGATTGGTCGCACAATTGATCTTGGAATTACAGTTGTAGTTACAAGCTAATGTGCCGAATTTCATTGAATTAAATTATTGCATTTATGCGATATTGCGTTTACATTCATGGGAGAAAAATACAAACTACAGAATGGTCAACCGTTTGGTACCCGATAAGTACCGGGTAATTTTAGAGAGTACCCTGAGTACTAAATTTTTTAACAGCTTTGGGCCTCAGAGTAATCGAGTCCGCTTATATTCAAACAGCGAAACAATTGTTTTCTGGTTAGATTTCAGTAGTAAGGACTCGGTTTCAAAACCGGAGAGCTTTAGGTTCCAGACCCGATTACACCGAAGACCCGTCGTGTAAGCGGCTTTAGTGCACTTTAAATCCGTCCGGGAGAAACGTCTTCCTGTTGGTGTGGCGTGTTGTGAAGAGGAAAGGTGCCAGCTCGGTTGTTGTCCTCGTCATCTAACCGCTGCTCAAAATAACGACATTCATCCCAAAATAGCCCTAATATTGCTTTAAAACGGGACTTTTAAATAACTAAACTGAATTGATTGGATTTCATGCAAAATTGACAGAAATCTACAAATTTAGTTGCATTTCCATATGCTCAATTTTAACCCTCCAACCCATAAATTATTTTTTCAGATATCAAGACAGAGAGAATATAAAAAATTTTCTTTTAGGACGCAGGGGAAATCAAAAAGGAAGAAATTCATTAAAACTCGGATTCGAATGTTTGGATGATTAGAATATTTTTTATGTATTTCATGTGCGAGAAAGTAAAAACTATAAATAGAAGTCTAACGTTGAAGTGTCTGTTTTTGAAAAAACTTCATTTAACTAAAATTGCTACTTTCCAAACCAGACACACTTCCATACAAACAAACGACGTACAGATAATACACTTTCCGATTCAAAAACACGGTGGAAAGAAGCAAGTGTCCTATACTGAAGAAGTTTTAATATAGACTTTTGGTAGTTGTCACTTCAGTAATTTTTAGTAATCGGTAATTTTTACACTGCACTTAATTTTGTAGCTAAGATTTATTAAAATAAAAGAAATTGGATAGCTTAAACATCTTTAGTTCGAATTCGTTGGTAATTTGAATTTCTCTGTTTTCTCCCATGCAAGGCTTTCTCTAGGATAACATCTTTATTTTAGAGTATACAGGAAAGTTTTGAGATGACCACTATTATAGGTTATTTGGCCCAGTTTTTGTTATTTCAAAGTTGAAATTAATTTTGTAAAATTAGCTTCGAATAATAATAGTAATAACTTAAACTTAATGAATTTATTCATTATTAATTAACTGTTATATAGTATTCCAAATGTTAATCAATTTCTGCACCATAAAAATATATTCATAAGCACTTCATGCTGGTACTTGAAAAGTTGAAATTTGCTGTAATCATTTTGAATTTTATTTCATCTAATTGCTAAATTTACTAATATCTCTAAAAATATACCTGAATATCAGCATCTTACAATTTCTCTGATACAGAAAACACCGAAAACTCAATCTTTCGTATTTTCATTATTAATTCAATGAACACAGTATTGTGGGTTTTTTAATAAGCAAATCAACAAGCCTCATAATTAAACTAATTTTAAATTTTAATTACTTGGAAATTTTAATCCTCTCCACGAGAGGGCACTACCCTTCCTTGGAAGAGGACGGTGGCACCAAAGGATTCAAAATCCCAATCCGTGCACGTTTATCGATTCGTATGGGAGCGACCTACTCCCCCCCCTTCCCCTCATTCCGGCTGTCACACTCAGATCTTGCTGCTCCGATCAGGAGAGGCAACCCCCATCCCTCCCCCTGTTCGAAGGCATCCCCCTTCCCTGAATTAGGAATTCCGCATGCTGCACGTGTACGTTAATCAATAAATAATGAACAAGGTTTTTGCACGCGCTCGGGAGCAATGCGATTCCTACCTTCCAAGCATTCTATTGGATAAGCTCCCGGGCCCTTCTGAAATTCGGATAGAGAGAACGAGGCTTTGTTAACTGGGAACTATGCCCCTTCCACACAGGCACACTAATGAGCGTTTTGCAGCGAAATTCTTATTAGCTTCATTTAATCTGGGCTGTTTGATAGAAGATTGACAGATTGGTAAGACAGTAAAATCATGATTGAGTTGATGAATTACTGTCATGCTTCCTAGATCGTGTTACAGTAACAATTAACACTCTAATTTTCGATGTTTCATAAAATAATTATTTAAATTCTACATTTGATGCAAGCATTGTCAAATATTTAAAAAATCATGAAGCCAACGGTATAATATGTTGCCTGATAGTAGAATGGTTTAATTTAAATCTGTAACACCTAATGATAAATAGCATGCTCCTGAAAATCGAGGGATGTTGCAACAACATCAAAAAAAAAAGAAGAAAGAAAGAAAAGAAAGGGAAATCTACGATCACAAATTTCAAGTTATTAGGTTAAAATATTATTATTTTAAGTCATTATTTGTATTAATTAAGTCATTAACCCTTTGGAAACAATCACGAGACCCCCCCCCCTCTCTCTCCTCTACTGCTACTAATATAAAGGAGGAAGTAAGGATGGATGGATGGATGTTAGTCAATCAATGCCAGAACAACTGAACGAAATTGGATGAAATTTAGCTCAGAGAGATAGATTAAAGTCTGGAATAGGACATCGGCAACTATTTATTCCAGTTAATTGAGTGGTTAATTTCCCGCACTAATGAGGTTAGGCTTAACACGTTTTAGACCGATTATTTCAAAGGATTCTGTTTATTTTCTTAGTGTTTTAAGCATTTGCAATTAAAAGTTGTTAATTAATACATTTTTCGGATCCATGCTGAAGTACTTTTGAATTCAAATATAACAGAATAAGGAATATTAAAAATTTCTACTCTGTATTGTGTTAATCCAACTGGAGAAGAAAATTCAAGGATTTGCATTGCCTCAATTGGCGTTGAAAATTCACACATTGCATTGTGTTTTAACTGTTGACAACTGTATTTTTATTTTAATTAAAATTTTAAAAATTATATGTATAATACTGTTGTAGCTATCTCAATCTCGATCGATAAATAGAATAGACTTGACTTAATTTCAAAGAAATATTGACTTGATTTGTTGTATTGCTTTATTTCAGGTACGCACTGTAAATAAATTGTTTTAAGGTTAGTTGTGTGTTTTTCTACTAGTAAGAAGTCGCGGATAAAAGCTATATATATAAACTTTCGTTTTCAATTTTTTTAGCTGGAAAACAAAGGTTGGGAGATCGAACGATTTTGAGATTAAATAACAGCTATGATGTCATAGTTCTGCGTCAACCCTTTAAAAACGCGTCTGTTTTCAAAGAAGTATCCGTAATAACAAAGCAGTGCTGGTAAAAGCTCGTCAACCCTTTAAAAACGCATTGGATTTCAAAGAAGCATACATAATAATAATAATAATAATGCAATGCTGGTAAAAGCGAATAAAAATATATATGGGGTTACAAGATGTTGGTGAATATTGCCGTTTATGCTTTATGTTCGAGCTTCAGTTATTCAAAACCTCCTAACGAAAACACTATATTCTCACATGATAAAAAAAAAGATTGACATCCAGCTTACAGAGTTCTAGGGATTAACAAATGGAGGTTTAACGACGTTTTCAAAATCATTATATTATCTAGAATAACTCTTATCTTGAGTGGGGAATTAGGATGGGACGAAAGATTGCAAAATATAAGATTCTGCTTATTTTGCTATCATGGTTCGGATAAATAATGTAAGTGAAAATCAATTGCAAAATTCAGTAACTATAAGGGCTCAACGAAAATAATAAAGCTGCATTACACTTCATTATTGCACTCTTTTGTCGACCAGCTACTCCACCGGATATAGTGCTTAGATTTATATTTATTGATTTATCGGAGATGTGGATTTCAAGTAAGTTATTTAGATATAATTTCATGTCAGTCATTCCAACAAATTGCTAGAAATAAAAGCCTTGATATTTTAACTATAACTTATGTTCTATTCGTTTAGTAAATGAACGTTTTAATGAAGACTAATTCTATAACATCACGGCGTCATTAAAAACATAAATATGCGGTTTATCAATCTTTTTAAGTTCAATAACACTGTAATTTTATATTTTCTTCAACTTGTAAATTATATAGATGAAAACATAACAAAATAAATAAAGATTAAAAAGAAATCTGCTATGCATATTTCAGTGTATCATGTCAGATCATAATTTCTTGAAAGGCCAAGCACCACGTGCTCGTGTAAGTTAGATTATATTTTTATTCAATTTTTTCGTCGAATAAGTCCCTTTAGTATTGCCAATGATCCAAAAAACTTTGATTCGCATTTATTGTTTAAAAAACATCGCATTTTCTATTGATTTCATTTCATATAATCACGGGCTCAGAATGACATTTTTCTAGTTTTTATTTGCTGTAGTCATTGACTTTTTTTAAAATCAGAGCTTTTGTAAATACAATGGTAAAGCGTTATTAAAAGATGATTTTTTGAGATACTCGTGCAAATAAATTTTTTATTTTTTGCCTACGGATATTTTTATGTTTCGCCTATGGATTTTTGTTGACACCACAAACCTCATTCCCAAATCAGCATCATGTACTGACATGACAGCAAAACTAACATTCCTTGTTCTTTATATTTCAATGGAAGAAAGTCGTGCGATTAATTATTTAATAAAGTAATGTAAACGATTTGAATTTCAAGCCAACAAGTAATTTATTGTTGGAAAGTAGATTAAAAAATATTTTTTAAGAAAATCGCCAAAATTTAGGAAAAACTTACATGATTTACATAATATTTATATCATGGAGAAACTTATTAAAATTTTCAAATGGAATGGTGTAAAAAACATTTTTGCACAACAATTTTTTGGGGAATTGTTGCATAAGAACATCAAAGTTAAGCTTAAAAAATTACATTCAGCTTTATATTCTCATTCTCTAAGTGTGTGTTTCAAATTCGATATCTGTAGGTTAAAATTTACTGTAAAGTACCAACACTTGCAAACATGCACAGACATAGAATCACATACACACTTTTGAATGTTTTCTAGAAAACTACAGGTTTTCATCAGCTTCCAACTATAGCTT
>JAOUZG010037124.1:112371-138934 GCA_026289955.1 Argiope argentata
GACATTTGAAAAAGAAATATTAATAATGACTATATGTTTCATAAAGCCTACTTTGTGCAATATGGATTTAAAAAATTCAGTTTCGGAAAGATGATTCTTAGCGATACAATTTCGCTCCAAACTTTGATTGACATTTACGCGCATGCGCATTTCGCCAAACCGATAAAGTTGGGCGGCGAGCGTAATATTTTTGAAAATTTATCTTGAGGTTTACTAAAGTCGTTGCATATAGAGTTGTTTTCTTATAACTTAAACAAAAATTCAAATTTTAATTTATATATTGGGCATATACTTAAAAAATATGAATAAATAAACAAATAATAAAAAACCTTATTATTGTTCTTAAAAAATCTATTATTTACGCAACAGGATGTAAACAATTATTTACAAGGTTTTTTGGAATTGCATTTTTCCCCTGCAATTGTCCTCTACAATAATATGATCAGTATTGATAAGAAAAGAAGAATGTTGAACTATCAACTATCAACAGTTATACGTTATAAAAGGTAAACAAATCGATACAATTTCAAATAATAATTGGGAAAATTGAAATGCTTAAAAATTTTCAATTATTAACTATTTTATGCTTTTTATATGATTTCATTTAAAATATTTATAAAAATATAAAAGTATTCTATTTGACAGTTTTTATAATTCATATCTAGGCTTTTTACGCTCATTTTACAATATAGAATATTAATAAACGATACAACTGAGTAAAACATTTCAATAGATTCGTAGAAAAACAAAATTAAATATATAAAATACTACTGAAAATTTCTAATTAAAAGTTACATGCTAGGAAAATTGAACTTCGTTGTTCTTATTCATTTTCTTGATGTCATTGCTGTAAATGCTTAACTTTTTTAGAATATTTGAAAAAGAAAAGAATTTCAATTAGTGTATAAAAATAATCAAAAACTGTTAATATAATCGAACATTTTTTTTTTCAAAAACGTAATAAAAAGGTTGTTTTGAATTGATAACAATGTTAATTCCAAAACTCGAATCCATAACTATAAAATTGTCTGATAAAAAATAATACTGAAGTTTCAAATCTAATAATATTTCAGAGCCTTATTAGCTTACTTGAAATTATAATGGAATTAAAAAAAGCGCGCGAAAGTAGAAAAATAAAATCGTTTGCTTTTACCTCTTCCGTCTGGGGCCTCCTCCAAATGTCTGTGCTCCGGAAATCGTCGGAAGGATCGCCCATGCTCGTGTTTGCAGACGAAAACACATTGGATACACCGGGCCAGCTGATTTACTTGCTTTTAACTGTCGACTGAATTTTGAGCGCCAGCCATGAAAAACGCCACCTATCGCAGGTGAAAGAAATTATAGGTCTTTTCTTTCTTTTTCCCGAAGCGCGCCGAAAAAAGATGCGAACTGGACAACTGTCTGCTCGCGCCTTTTCAACTCGACACGCGTCGCCTCGGCATCGCTTCGCTCTTCGAAGAGAAGGGTTCTTTGTGTGGGTTTTTTTCCCCTCGGTTTGCTTAGCTTTTTTTTTCTTAAGAAGAATAAAGATTCTTTTTATTGATAAGAAGAATAAAAATTTGTATATGGGTTGTGCTTATCCAAACACATTTTGATTTGCATAAAGTTGTAATGTATTTTGGATGCAAAGTCAAAAACTTTAGAACATTTTTCAATCATTTTTAGAATTGCCATTAAAATTTCCATCTAGAAATTGTGATGAACATCGAAATTAATTGATAGCAAAATTATTCTTCTTTCTTTCATTAAACGTCAAAATTTCATCAAAAAAAAAATCCTGCCTTTGAATTTTAATAGAATTTTTAATCTTCAACAACTTTATAAATTCTAAATAAAACTTCCCCGTAACGCCTGATCAGATGTCTCTGTAACGTTTGGTAAGGCATTACAGATTACACTTTTAAGATTTACAAACGCTTAAGGCATTAAATAAATTCGTGTGTACAGGATTAATTATACCCCATTCAATGAATAAGTGGTATTTATCTAAATTTTCTTTTATTTACATTCTCTTGATTAAAATCGTATTTCATACGTATACTTAGGAATTTACAGCAAAGAAATTACCTTTTACGTTGAAATTTTAAGCAAAGACAGTAAATACTACTCTACTGGTCTATTCTAGACAGTGTAATTACAGGGATGCTCTTAAGCAAACAAGAATTTTCTTGATACAGAACATAAGACGGACTATTAAGAACATAGAAATCAACAATTTGCACGAAGCAGAGGAAAATATCTTATTCCTGTATGTAAAATATGTTGTACACATGGAAGGTCAGCGTATTGAAAATATTGCAAGAAGACTCAATGCTGGTGAATAAAAGATTATTTTCTGTGAGTTTCATGAATTTCCCTTATATTCTGCTCTTATCTCCTTTGTCCGTCGTCAAAGTCCGTGGCTTTACCGTGGTATTTCACACTGACCCCCTACGTCCGTTCTCAATCTCATACACTTCCTTTCTTTCACCAAAAATCCTATACATAGAAGAAAAGAATAATAATAAGGGATAAAAGAAAATTCATTTATCTGGCACACCATCATGGAGTGTCATATTATTATTTTTGAACAAGAGATATCAATAATAATAATAATCGCAAAGTTTTTATATTTGAGATTCTATTTATTAAACAATAGATTTAATCGATCCGTTTGTATATTACCCCTACTCACTCAGAAAAGTAACTGGATGAATAGCTATTAACCCGGCACAATAAAGGGTTATGGCGATGGTTTGCTTATTGCATTGAAAAATAAAAATAGTAGAGAAAAGCGTCATCTAATTAGAGAAATATAGAGACGCAAATCTTTGCGAACTTGGGTAATTTAAAATAATTTACTAAAACCCTTCCAGTTATCTTCTCACTGAAAATAGAAGATGCTGTGTAATATGGTTTAAGAAATATCAACAATTTATTTTTATTTCCACTGAAATCATTCGTCTATTAAGGCATTTTTATTTGATTTGAGAAAAACTCGATTGCTAAGCCAAATCTAAAAAGTTACGTACTACACTCATGTCCATAAATTGAGGATAATTCAAGTTCAGGCAAAGAAAGAGCCAGAATCAAAACAAATGAGACGTATTTATAAAGCCTATTAATTAAACAAAAGGTAAAGAACAAAAAATATACTATATGTTTGATATAATTAATAAAAAAAATCTTCTTTTTTTGCTCCCTGGAGCACATTACAAAAAAACCCAATCAACAAAAACTAATATTACATGGTTGGTAGGAGGGTTGATACATCAGTATGACTCCCAAACGATACAATACAGTCCGTACAACGCCTACGCGTGCTGAGTATCAAATTATCGGTCTGCTCTTAGGGAATATTACATCACTCATCAAGCTATGCTCTCCTAAGTTACGATAGACATGTAGAAGATGGTTAAAAGGTTACAACTAGTCCTCCAAGCATGTCCCACACTTGCTTTACTGAATTCAAGTCTGGTGAGAATGCTGGCCATTTCATATGAGTGATATCCTCCGATCAAAAGGCATTCGTTAACGGTGTTTGCACGGTGAGTACGAGCGTTCTCATCCATAAACACGAATTCCGCGCCCATGGCACCCCGAAACAAACGTACATGTTGTTCCAGAATGGCGTCCCTATATATTTGGGCTGTCATGGTACCGATTTGAACATGCAGATCATTTCTGGAACCCATAATAATTCCTCCCCAAACGAACAATCCTGCACCACCGTAACGATATCGTTCAATTATGTTCTCTTGGTAGTAACGCGTACCTGAAACTCTCTGTATGAAAGTTCAGAAAGAATTAGACTGCAATCTAAACCCGAACTTATTAGAAAACATCACACAAGCCCATTGTTACGATGAACACAAAGCATGCTTTTTACACCAGGCTAACCGACAGTGAGTTGTAGTAAGTGAAACATATCTGACACTGCCACATATATAGACCAATCTGTTCTAAGAATTATGTAAACGGTTTACCTTGAAATTGTCATACCTGTGGCTGAAAAGAACTGACGAGATAGGTCTGATGCTGCGCTCCGTCTGTTTCTTTTATCAGTAACTTCCAAATACCGGTCCTCATTTCTCGTTGTAACTCGAGGGTGAAATGTGCTTTAACGTATACTCTCATTGCCATCATCTTGGAATCGTTGCCAAAGCCTGGAGACGACACTCTGGTTGATTCCAAATTCCTCGGATACTTCCAGCTGGGTACGTCCACTCTCCAGACGGCCGATAATTCCACCACGGAAAAAAATCATCCAAATGCGTCATAACTAAGCGGTTATTGCACAGAAAGGCTTACAAAGTGTTTGCGAGCAATTTTACTTATTTGCCTGCATCCTTTATACACCACTCTCTTACACTCCCATCATTGTGACGTACTATTGTTGTCATCTGGTGCCTTCCTGCAATTTACACATGATTTTTGAAGATTTTTGTAGTCATTTTACGGACGATATTTGTATTTTAGAATTGGATTTCGTCGTGACTGTGAATTTTTCTTAATTTATCGATATGGGTGTATATGAAATTATATTGTTTTATTTGGTAAAAAGCAGTCCCAACAAGCACGAGAAATATAAGTAACACTTGTAAGATCTTGAAAGTGGCAACTGTCACATGAAGGTTCCTCAGTTACAATATGAACATGTGGAAGTAACTAGAGCAAAATCTTCACCCCCAGATAACTCCACCACTCCTCCCTCTGGAAGCCTTATCTCCGCATCATTTTCATCTTTCAATTTCTAAACATAATTTTTTAAATACATTTTGATTTATATTTTATATCACACACATACTCATACTGTTAAAAGAATGGATCTTTTCGATCTTGTGTCTAAATTTTCTCGTCTCAGGTTCCTAAGAAACTTTTGTTCGATATAACGGCTATATATTGTCAGTAAAGAAGAGAAAGCCCTTTTGTGGAAAATAATTATTATCTATATATAAATGGAAACAAATGAAACCTTTACTAAAAGTCAAAAAATAATTTCAAACAATCCCTCCAAGTTCATAATGCTTTCAATTATATCAATCATATTCTTTAAAAAGTTGCTTACTTTGCAGGTTAGGAAAGGTAGGTTTGGTCCAGTTCTTTGATTAAATATCTATTACAGCTCAGCATTTCTCACAATCTTCAACGATGTGTGTTATCGTAGCAGAGTTTTATCACAAATATATGTATTTTTTTATTAAAGAAAAAATAGAACTTGTAATCGGCCATTTATGAAATACAACAATGAACGGAAAAAGAATTGTATTCAGAGAAAATGTAACTTTTTAGTTTCACTTTAAAAGAAAAGACATTTTCTTTCGAATCTTGAGTCAAATTTAAATGAGTCTACAATAAGAGTTAACTAAATTTAAATTTTCGTATCTTAATATTTCAAACAGCTGATGTATAACATTTCATTTTACTTTAGGATAAAATATATATCAGGGGACTTTCAGGGGACAGGGCTATTTTCAAATAACAAAGGTAGGGACAGGGATAAATATATTCAGGGGACAGGGTTTTCGATTCACTTTTATACACAGCTTTAGTAGTCTCCTCTAAATTTTCGCGCATATTCACTGATAAAAGTATTATCTCCCTTCCCTTGCATAAAATTATGAACTTAGAGTAAGATCTTAGATACCTTATATGACATTAGAGATCTTGAAATGTCAATCTCCTGCTTGAATCTAACGTTTGTGTTAAATCTAGCACGAGATTTTTGACGATTACTTGAAAATCAAATAGGCTTTTTAAAAGGGTTTTTTCCGACAGATTCAAATCAAAATTTGGTATAGAATTACATATTGTAATCACATGATCACATGTCTAATTTCATTCATTTATTATCGTATGAGAACATAACGTTGTATCAAAAAGTAAAATTGAGGTTTTGAAACTTCAAAATAGTAGGCAACAAATTGGCGATTTACCGTTTTGTGGCATCCATTTTTCCGCTTTTAAGGTAGTGCAAACGGTTGTCAGATTTCACTACTTATCGCCACAAAATCATTTAAAAACAGAAAATTAATTTTTTAATTCGAAAGTTTAAGTCAATAACAACGTTGTTCCATTTTTGTTGTTGTTGTTAAAATGTTTTTATCATGCGAGTACATGATGTTACATTGGTTTGAGGGTTTTGATACCACAAAAGGCACGAGCAGAAAATTAACAATATTTTTCTTTTGAGACATGCATTTTCCACTTTTAGGGTCATTAGAAAGTGGCAAAGATGGTTTCACATTTGGCGACTTATCAATACCAAAAAATTACAACTTGGCACAAATGTCTGTCATGTTCCCGATATCTGAAGTATCGACGCATGCTTATTTTGATAGTTACATGATTGTCTCAAACCTGTTTAAATTAGTTAATGACTTAAATTAATTTAGGCAAACAATACCTAATAAGTAATAAATTTCTGACATGATTACATCAAATTTGAGATAGCAGATTTCAATTATTTTTTTCTTTCACTGAGCTTTTGAATTATATGTTTGCGTGCATGCAAATATATACACCAGTGGATGCTAATTCCTTGATGGATTTGGCTTCGAATTTGAGACAAAATTGAGATATTTTAGACGACTCACCTGTTTATCAAATCTTACCTCCCCGGTTTCTTACGTTTTCTTGATATCGTGTTCTCTTGTGCTCCGACAAGTAGACAATCAAATTTCCTCGGAATAGATTTCATTCAAATTTTGCCAATAACCTACAAACTCGATGCAATATTTGTACAATAAACTTCATCCTTCTATCTCGAAAATTTTTTGTGATACAATTATAATAAATATTTGTAATACAATTTTTTCTGGCTTTGAGATGACGAATTTTTTGGAGATTACAATGTTTTCTTCTTTATTTTAGAAATTTAAAAAAAAATTAATGTGCTTTCAAATTCTGAGGATTAAAAAATTAATACTGGTTGTTATGACAAAAACTAATTTTCAGTCCACACTTTGATGAAATGAGATCATTCGGCGTTTTACAAGTTTTGTTAAATATAAAGCATTGACTTACCCACACGTCAATGATACAAAATTGTAAAACAAATAATATTGAGCAAACTTAATAATAATCTGTAATTTCCGCTAATGGAGTATTATTAGTACGATAAAAAAGACTTCCAAAAAGTTTGAGGTTTGATAAATATTTCTTTTTTTTTTCAGTTTAAGCATTAAACAATAAATGAGAAATCAAATATTGTTTATACAACTTTACAATTCATTTCACATTATTCTAGTTAATAAATTCATTTATATGGTTAAAGTTTAATAATATTAACGTCCCGTTGTAAAACAACACTAAGGCTATTTTGGGGATGGACCTCCTAATTTTGAACAGCTGTCAGATGAAGAGAATGGCACCTGGCTGGCACCCAGTGCTCCACACGACACCTCAACAGCCGGAGGACGTTTTGCCCTGGTAAATTTAACTTCCTAAAGACATCTTACACGGCGATTCTTCGGTGGAGTCGGGTCTCAAGCCTGAAACCCTGCGGCTCACGAGCCGAGACCTTACCACCAGGTCACCGCGGGCTCCTTTTATTTGAATAAAATTACTTCCTAACAATTTTTGTGGCTTCCTTTTTAGGGCAATTCGTGCACTCTTTTCTGTTTTGAATCTCCACTGGAACCTTCTTGGCGAGATAAATAACTTATTATTTTCCTAGTATAAAAATTATTTAACATAATAATATCTATTTTAGAACATTCTCATGAATATGATATTTTAAATATCTTGCTCAATCCGATGTCCTTCATAAGATGTAAATCATTTATCATTGAAATCAATGTTGCTATTTTATTTCTACTTGAATTGTACAATATATATTTGACTAACATACTTCACTTCAGTGTTATGTGTTAGTTTGCACAGTTATGTATTTGTGGAGAATATGTAGGTTAGATTTCCTTAAAACTGAACTCGCAACGTTAGAGATTGTAGCCGAGCAACGCAGCCACTTGACAAAAGTAACTACTCGTGTCCAGAGTTGTTACCTGGTTTATAAAGCTTTCACCACCTGCTTTTCCACAAGTAAGCCGGTTGTGAGACGAACGATACACTTGCGCCAAGCGTATGGTGAGAGTGTGGAAGTTGTTGTTGGTGATGTTGGCTGTTGTTTGAAATGCACCTAGCAACTTTTGCTGCCGGCTGAGGGCGTACAACAGCTATACCAATGTTGCTTTTTCAGGGTCGAGGGTTACCATTGTGGGTGAATGGTGGGTCAGACCTAAAACCGAACTCGTAACGTTAGGTTTTGTAGCCGAGTGACATAGCCACTAGATAAAAGTAACTACTTGTGTCCTGACTTGTTACCTTGCTTATGAAGCTTCCACCATCTAGTCTGCCACCAGTGAGTCGGTTGTGAGACGAACGATATACTTGTGCCAAGCATATGGTGAGAGTGTGTGAGTTGTTATTGGTGATGTGGATTGTTATTCCCAATGCACCTAGCAACTTTTGCTGTCGGCTGAGGGCGCACAACAGCTGTACGAAGGCTGCATTTTCAGGGTCGCAAGTCACCATTGCGGGTGAATGGTGTGAGCAGGCCTAAAACCGAATTCGTAAAGTTAGGATTTGTAGACGAATAACATAGCCTCTAGACAAAAGTATTTACTCGAGTCCGGGAGTTGTTATCTGGCTTATGAAGCTTTCACCACATATTTAAAATAATTAAGAGAAACTAAAGAACTAATCTTTCAGCCATGGCCTATGCTCCTATTTTTACAATTATCAATTCATTTAAAATCTCATGACCTCTTAAAGGCATCATCTGTGGTCATCTACTGCCAACAACTTTTAGTTTTGAGAGAAATCTCAAAAACATTACTTTAAAATACATTTTCTAAAGGAGAAAAAACAATGACATGGTTCTTTAATCCCGATTCTGAATGCGGATTTCGTTCGTTTTTACTTCATATGAAATCATGACTCCGGTGTACATTTTCAACAGACTCCTGTTTCTTGCCACCTGTAGTTTCCAATGAAATCTGAAAAACATTAGTTATGTGTGCATTCTATATGCAAAAAAACACCGACAGCCTCCGAAATTGATTTAGTCGACAATAAAACCAATTTCATAAAACACTTATTGAGAGACGTCATCTATGGGTGCTCATTCTTTAATGTTCTTCATTTTCTCGAAATAATGCATAATAAAAGTTAGTGACAGTAACCTATCTCAAGAATAGCACTGATTTCTCCAATTAATTTCATTCCTTTGTTTACATAGCTATGTAGTCAGAAAATTCAATATTTATTTACAATTTAAAGTAGTATTTTCATTTAGTGACTTAAGATGGCATTTATTAAATTTATTTGACATTACTAAATTAATACAATTAAATATTGTTGATAAACAACTAGCTGTCAAAGACGGCTAATTTTTAGCCAAATAAATCAGCTGAAAAAGGTGTTTTCCAATAATGAAAAATCCAACAGACTCAGTTTGGGGAAACTACTCATTATTCTACACTTATGTAAATGGCAAAAACATAGAAATTACTGCTATATATAAGAACAGTACATAAGAATAGCACTTGCAGTAAACAGCAGCAAATCGGTATTAAGTAACTTCAACAGCACAAAACACTCGGATGAAATTCTTTGGACAGCAGCACCCCCAAAAAGCTCAACTATTTGCTTGAGGTGAACTCGACTATTACTTTCATCCCTTGATAGGGATTGAATATTCCAGAACAAACTTGGGAATTAAATTCTAATAAAGATATCACCAAGGTTTTTGAATATTCGGGTACCTTCATTTCTGACTCTAAATTCGCCTCTAAATGATCGCCAAGTTTGTGGCCAAAGTTGCATGCCATGGATTCAACATCCATTGTAATATTTCTAAAACTTGCTTCCTTACCAAGAAACTGACTGCGTAGGAAAGTAATAATACAAATTGATAACAATATTTAAACTTGTAGAGTTTAAATCAAACGATTTAAATCAAATATTTTAAATTATATCTTTCAAAATAAAAAATAAAGCTTATCAGATTTATTTTTGAAGCATATTATTGACATTGAAGTCCATTGGAAAAATATTGAGTTGATATATAAAGCAATAGTTTAATTATTTACCAAATTAAATCAACTAAAAATCATAGGTAGTGTAAATAAACTTTATATAAAAAAAAGTGAAATCCTTAATTGTACTTTAGTGATTGGTTTTGAAATAAATTTCAATGGACTATACACTTTAAGGCATTAGATTAAAGCAAATAAAAATTTATCATATAGATGGAAAATAAGATTATTTGAAGAATTTATATTAAACGATTCTTAAAACTAACTTAACTGAAGTTTAGAACAAAATAAAGGATGGTTTTTATTGGCACGCTGATAATGTTCAATGAATTTCTTTTTTTAATTAATCCCGCAGATGAATTGTCTTATGCTGGATTTAAAAAAAAGAATTAGCTTTTTGTAATTGCAGATATTATAATTTAATTCTAAGAAAAATAATAATAAAAGGGAAAATTGTAAAATACCTTTATTCTGATTCCCACATAATACATTCATTTTATATAAAATTAAAAATACAATCAAACACTCAAGCTCTTTTAAAAATACAAAATAAAAAAATACAGGCATTATTTGCACTTTTATATTTATAAGTTCTTGAATAAATACATAAAAGTTCCTGATATAGATAAAATAAATACTATCAAAAACTGGAAATACTGATATTTTTCATATATGGAACACCAAAGCTTTATAAATAACATAAACACTACTGGATAGTCTAATATTTTAAAAATTAGCAATTGAAACAAAAATGTAATGAAAATCAGTTTTTAATTATTTTCAGTTTAAAAATAATAATTAGGATAAAAAATATAAATAAAAGTAAAACGTTTTTGTCAGAGCCCAATAAACCCTTTTCTTCTCCGCAACAATTTCTCTAAAAAGATTTTTAGTGCGCTAAAATATGCTTAAGAATAGAAAATAAAAATTTATATTAATATTTGTATTTATTTGTTTACAAATGATATTTAAAGTTGTAAACAACACACATGTGATGACAATAATATTACATAAAAACTTTCCTCAAGTTTTATGAAGAACTATTTTATATCAACAGCATCCAAAAAATGTAGTATTTATTAAAATAATAGCATCTGAATGTAATGAAATTCTTCTCACTTTTAAAAGTTTATTTTTGCAACTTTAATTCAATGTGACAAATTATGTTTTGTGATAATAACATGTCATATCAAAATTATTCTCACTATACAGCAATAAAAAGCACATTAAGCATGAGATTAATTCTGAAAATAAATTGTTATTCTATGAAATATCTAATCCTAAGTAAAATCTGTATTTATGAGATCGGTAATTTTTAACAGTTTGTTTCTTTGTATAATCCAGGAAATTTTTATAATTTTTTTATGTAAAAATGTAATTTACTATTCTTATTGTATTACTTATTGTATTATCTTTGTTTCATAAAAGATAATGCAATAAGTAATTAATCAAAGAGCAATTCTGATTGCAGATGATATTCATAATGGAATTATAAATTTGTCTCATTAAACATATAACAGAAAAGTAATCAATATTGGTCAAATTTTCTTAATTTCCTTAAAGGAAAAAAGACTTAATTAATGAATATATATTAATGAATAAGTAAATTAATCAATGAATATATTATGTTTGTTTTTATGTATTATTAGAAACAAAGTTATGTAGAAATTATACAATTTTATTATACTTGGAAGGTTCTTAAAATGAATGATTTAATTTCCGAATGAATCTATGATTGACTAAAACTGTAATTGAATAAAGAGCAATTTGTATCAGAAATAATTAGTTCGAGAACCAATCGGCGAAAAATGTAGAAAATATTCTATTCTTACAAACAGAAAAACTACGTAATATATGACAAAGTTATTTCATCAAATAATGTTTTCATAACTTTATTCCGCTAGAAAAATATTAATAACATTCATGTCTGTGCTACTAGAAACTATTTCAAAATCTAATTGTTCTTTTTGTTGTAAGAACTTGATGGCAAAATAATTAAATAGGATAAAAACAGAAGTACTTGTTACATTCAGAAGCAAGAATGCATTGTTCGGAAAAAATTGTTCACACTATTGCCTCTGTCTTTTTCTTTAAGGCATTTTGACAAATAAAGAAGCATATTCTTTTCACTTCATTTGCTGAATATTTTTATACAACATCAGCTTTTTGGCGACGATCCGCAAGAATCAGTTTCAGTTCTTCAGAAGTACAGGTTTTGTACTGAAAAATAAATAAGAATTAAGTTTTAATACGACACATTATAAATTTAAATAATATTTATATTTATATTCAAAAAGGAATCTACGAATATATTATAAAAGGAATAAAGGTGAATGTATAGTTTTTTTATTCCAATAAAAAGAAAATGTGGACGATTAATCTATATTCATGCAGTTGAATATTTGTATATCTTTAATACAAATCTCCAGTTTTAGATTAATCATGAAGAAAACTAGCACATGTATTCTTCTAAATGAGCAAACTTTATTGCCAATAAAAAATACTTTATAAACTACATAAATTAAGCAATTTTAATAAAATTAGCAAATTTTAGCTACATGTTTCAAAAAATCTCATAAAGAAGGTTTTCATCTGTCTTAAAACTCGAGAAATTATCTTTTTAAAGGTACCAGTTTCATTTCTCTGTATAATTTCTTTTGTCTACATTTAATCATTTTTTTATTTTATACTAGCCGCCTTTGGCGACCAGCTGGTTCACCAATAATAATTCCGACTAAAGGGTTCAATTAATTTTTTTATAAATAACATGGACTCATAATAGGTTCTTCAGCAAAATATTTTTAAGCTTCAAATTTCGATAGTCATATAATTCACTTATACTATTATGTAGGCCTTAAGCAGTCCTATCTTTGAACTCCGCATCTCTCTCTGATTTTCTATCATTGCGCGTAAAACTCAATTTTAAATTACAGTGGAAATGATGGAAGTGCACTTAATATAGAGAAATGTTTACTCAATTTAAGTATGCCTTTCAATAAAGCTAAGAACTGAAAGCAGAGTAGTCCGACATTGAAGTTTTATGTTCAATACAGAAATTGAAACATTATAACTTTTTTTATAATTTATAAAATCTCAAGGAATTATTCAGCCAGTATTTCACAGATTAAATGAAACATTCAGTTTTTAATTTTATTTTTGGATGTATATAAATGATCTCAATAATAACATTTTTTTTGTTAATAAATATATTTCAAAAAATTATGGTTTAAATTCCTTTGGTCTTATATATTCATACTTGTAAAATTTTCTTATTATTTAAACTTCTAAATAAATAAATATGCATTTCTATCTTCTGCGATCAAATCTGGCTGATTTATTCAGTTCTGAATATTGCAAGTTTAGAATAGTCATCATTTTCATAATCTAGGCCAATTATTCTAGAGTAACCCTGATGGACTTCTTTGAGATCTTGATAAAGTGATCTAAAATTGGCAGTTTTTATCGAATAGTTATTCTGAAATTTCATAGATCGATCATCTTTGATGATTAATTTAGTTGATTGGAGTGCCACTTTTTGTTTATTTTAAGGACTTATTGTCTCTAGAATATTTTGTTAAATACGATTCACAGAGCAGATGATACATGTAAAAATTTAATTAATCAGCATTTTTTACATCAATCTACTAATTATATATTTCACTTAGACCATTTGTTAAGAGATTTATTTTTCTCCCAAAAAAAATTAAGAAAATAGATGCTGGGCTCCGATTACAGAAGATGCCTTGTAGATGTTAAGCCATATTTGCCTTAAATGAAACTGTTTAATTGGATAGTAATAAATGTATAGTAAAATATAATATCAAAAGTTTCCATCAAATTTATTTTCCAAAAATATCCTATTTCATATTTGTTTATTTTTATGCAGACACGTGTCGAAAGTGACATTTTTATATGTTTAATTTGGAATGATAATTAATTCATTGTTTTGGTTAGAAAGTTTTGATGTCTCCGAAATATGCGGGTAAAAATAGTTTTATATGCTTTTACAAATTTTGCATTGTTAATTATTACGTATGCTTGTTTGAAAGAAGATGCGTTTTCAAATAGTTGACCTACTTTTACCAGTATAGCTTTAATATTACGTTACATCGTTGAAAGAAGATGTGTTTTTATTTCGCATGATTCATTAAAATGCGGTGATAAATTACAGCCACGAAGGCGAATTCTTTGATTTGCACAATATATCTTCTTCATTACATTCAGAACATGTTTTATTGTTTTAAAAATTTTTTTAAAAATAATACAAAAATATTTTACTATTACTGATTATCAATTGCGTTTTGTTCGTCGTTTCTTTGAAATGACGTCATTTTCAAATTTCGTTTAAGATTTCTTACTTTTAAACAATTAATACCGCTCTCAGAAGATTATCGTTTGGTGTTTTTCTAAAAACTCTTTTTCAGTTTTAAGTGTCGCTTTTTTGTAATATATTTTTACTTTGTATTTTTATTTACTTTAATTCTTTAATGGAATTGTTAATTTTGGTATTGCAAACGATCAAGAAAAATTTACTCCTGCATTTACGGTTTAAAAAATATCACATTTCCTATTTGTTTCATTTCATATAATCACGTGATGAAAATTGTATTTATTTTATTTTATTTTTGGTAGTAATTAACTTTTTTTTTAAATCAAAACTTCTGAAAATGTGATGGCAACATTTTATTAAAAGCTGATTTTTTTGAGATCCTCGAGAAGATAAAATTTTATTTTTATTTTATGCGAAATAAATTGTTGAAAAAAACACGATTAAATTAGATGCTTAAAAATTCATTAAAAATAGAATTTTAATTCGTAGGTCAAAGCATTAGTATCATTGAAAAGCTAATTTTTTTAGCTTTAACTTGATGCAAAAGTCAATTTTGTGCTGCAATATGTTCGGAAGTTACAGCGATAAAACGTCAAAATTTGATTTATTTTTTAATTAATTAAAATTTTAATTGAAATTTCAAAAAAAGGTCTCCGAGGTGCACATTCCCGGCCCCCAAGGTATGCATGTACCAAATTTGGTAGCTGTAGGTCAAACGGTCTGGCCTGTAGAGCGCCAACAGACAGACACACACACACACACATTGTGCTTTATTATAAGTAAAGATAAAGATTTAATCCGTAACAATGCTTTTATTGTTATGAGGAAATTCAAACTTACTACTACCAAAAATGCCAAAATCTAGCTTAATTTATACTTAATTTTAAAAAAATTTAAATTTCTCTGAAGTACTTCTTTTTTAAATTCAAACATATATCTGTGCCAAATTTAGTAACATTAGATAAAATGTTCCATCTTATCGAGCACTATTACATATATATACGTTTTCATTTATTATCATGTCAGAACATGATATTGTTTTGGGAATGACGTTTGTGGTATCAACGAAAATCCTTAGGCGAAAAAAAATGTATTATCTCCACGAGCTTCTCAAAAAATCAGCTTTTAATAACGCGTTGCCATTGCATTTACAAAAGCTCTGATTTAAAAAAATTAGTTAATGGCTACAACAAATAAAACCTAGAATAATGTCATTTTGAGCACGTGAATATATGAAATGAAATAAATAGGAAATGCGATGTATTTTTAAATAATAAAGGAGTAACAAAATTCTTTTGGATCGTTTGCGATACTAAAGTGACTCATTCAATGAAACAATGAAAATGAATAAAAATATAATTCAACTTGCACGAGTACGTGGTGCTTGATCGTTCAAAAAATGATGTTCTGACATGATACATTGAAATAGGCAGAGCAGATTTCTTTTTAATCTTTGTTATTATTGTTCATTCACGGATTCGAAAACCCTCCGCTTTTATTTAGTTGAAACAGGGGTGAGAGGAATAATGAAAGGAGGTGAATTTTACATTTAAGAATAAATGGGATCTCGAATTTTTTGTGGGAATATCAAGCGAAAATATTGGGGATGAATTGTAATATTGCTGGAAGAAGATTCTAAATAATAAGAAAATGTTTTAGAGCATTTTTTATTTTATGTAATAGATCCTAAAATTAAATTTTGATGAATAAATGGGAAAGTTCTGTTTTTTAGATTTAATAATTCGCTTTTTTGAGAAGCATGAATTTTAAAAAATCCTTTTTACACTTATTTTTCTTTATTTGTTATTGAATTTTTATTACATTTTGAAATTAATAGTCGTAGATAATATCGCTCACATTTAATGATATTATATAAAATATTTTTTGCTCCACTCCTGAAAGCTTTTTGCTTCTTGAACTAGCCCTATTAGAAATCAATACGCAGTTTTCAGTTCAATAAAATAATCCCTTCAGAAACGATACGGCACTCACATACACGGGGGGGGGGGGGGAGAATTGAGCAATAAATTGTCCAAAATGGTGGAAATAAAGATCAAAGAATGCTGAAAAATTCCATAAATGCGTTCATCCTTTCGCGTTTCACCCCTGAGCTTGGTAGAATCGTCTTAAAGTGGTAGTTTCAGGATATTGAAATCCACAGTAGAAGCGATTTCTGCTATCAACATCACTTTTTCTTAACTAGTACAAAGCATATAGCGATAAAAAAGTACCAATGAATAGTTATAAGTAAATTTGGGAGTTTTGTTGAATTTCGCCAGACTTACCCCCGACATATTCTTCTGCACTACGAGGTAGTTGTGCAGTTTCGAACCTTCTTCCCCAAGATATTTCTCCAGCTGAGGCTTCTTCAGATTAAACAGCATCTCTGCAGTCATTGGCTTCAGGATTTCTATGGCGCTGGCAAAATGAAAAAAACGAAAGTCGATGATGGAATTTTATTTTTAAGAAAATCATTATTTCATTACTCTGACCGAATAATTCGTGCAAGTCAATGAACATTCCCCATGACTATTTAAAATTCAACTAAGTGTATTCAATAAAAGAACTTTCAGGGCCTTTGGAATAGCAAAAACTCCTGATAAACAGAGAAGAAACGAGGAATTAGAACGTTCAGAAACTGGCGGGGGGAGGAGAAAGTAGACAAAGTTTTTGAGTCGAGGGAGGGATTTTGAAAAAAGAAAAAGCTGTCAAACAGAATATCCTATTATGCATATTTTGGATAAAGTCGATGTTATTCATATCATTGGTAAATATTCTAGCGAAATTGTATATTAACTCATTGGATCTAATGAGTTTACATACAATTCCGTACGAATATTTACCCATGGTATGAATTGCATGCAAATATTTATAAATTTAGCTGCGGAAATAAGTCTAATATGGAAAATGTATGTAAAAATTATCAATTAAGCATCAAAGGTTGTTTTGTGCTTTTTCTCTCTATCGATACAAAAATAAGCATAAAAATTACTGTGAAGTTTCAGCTTCTGGCAACAAAACTGAAATCTTACAAATCCTATGAAACCTTCGCAATTCTTTAATAGCCTAACAAAGTTAGCTCTCGAGATATTACAATAGCACGATGAATATATTTAAATAAATAATCTAAAACTGCCACAAGATGACGTATAGAATTCTAAATCAAACGTTTGAGTCTGATGATTCGAGTATTACGAAACGTTTTCTGTTACGCAGTGTTGTAAATGTCTGACTCAATGGAACTTGATCCAAATGGTTTGAGAGACCTATTGGTAGTGGAAAAAGTCGCGGTTTTTAATACTACTAGAGTGTTATCATTATTTTCTTCTAATTTGTTGATTCAGAAAGATTATTCTTAACTTTTTTTTCTGATAAATGGCGGTGTGGAGAGAAAGGAAAATGTTTCGAACAATGTAACCGTATGGCATACTAATTTCATTTTTTTTACTGAAGTATAAAAAGAGGAAAACTATTGGAAAATGTTCCAAAACTAATACTCAGCGTTTGAAGTTGGAGACTAGTAGCTGGAAATTTAATTGATTACCTTCTAATGTCGAAGAAAGTGTCCATAAATTCGTGTAGCTTCGTCTTACCTTATGTCTGCGAATTGCTAGGTTGGTAAGCTACACTTTGAAGTCGTGTCTTTCCTTTAGCACGTGTGGTATTGGTCCTTTAGCACGTGTGGTATTGGTCCCATAATCAGAAATTCCCTTAGTGGTATTAATTCATTCTTATGTGGCACATTTTAAATAGCAAACTCTTACTTTATATCTGCCTGTTGTTACGTCGGCGAGCTATACTTTGACAACACGTCTTTCCTGTTCTAACAAAATTTAGCAAAACATGTATGGTGCATGTCTCATAAGTTCGAATTTACTTAGTTACTTTTGCTGGTTTATACTGACTTTATAAAACCAATTGCAAATTTTCCAAAAGAATTAAAGATATATCTGTAGCTAGCAAGACGCAAAGCAATGTGTAATTAAGTTTAAAATGACATGCAGATGTTAAGGTTTGAAATGATGTGCATTGTAATTCGCTAAAGACTACGATGACAAGTGAAATAACATCATTTATCCATTACTATAGTTGCTCACTAGGTTATCGCTGCTATCAAAGAAAACTTTGATAAGGGGAAAAAACGGTTTCCTAAAATGAAAAATAAATTACGAGAAAGAATTTCAGCAAATATGCACTGTTTCTGTTGAGGGAAGACTTGATAAGAAATAATAGAAAGAAGAAAAAAAAAATTATACTTACTCCTCAGAGAATCCTTTCAACTTCAACCAATGAGAAACTTCTCCTTGTGGTGACTTGGCAGTGATGTAATAACAATCGGTCTTATCATGCTCAGGACATGTAACCTTCTTCCAAACTTTCAACCCCCTTTTTTGAGCGATGGAATTTTTGAGCTCTTCTTGCAAAAGTTCATAAGCAGCCTCATTGATTTGGGCATCGGAATGTCTTTTTGGTTTCTCCTTCACGTGATTGTTATTTGAAGTTTCGTGTTGCTTTCTTCCGACAGATGGCGATTCAGTCTGAGATTTGGGTAAAGTGGGAGATCTCTCCGAATGTTCCTCCAAATTTTCTTCATAGCTCTTCACGCCGATGAATGTTGACAACGGAGTTGTACTTCTAGGTATTTCATTGCTTTTTCGCACAATGAGGTGTGGTTTAGGTAATGTGATCGGACCATTCATGTCAATTCTTTGATCAGGTTCTATTGTTTTAGGTGGATTCGATTGAATATCTGAATAAAATGAAAAGATTTTTTTAAAGTTTGCTTGGCTTATTTAATAATAAATATAGTAATTAATTACAGTAGAGTGTACAAACAAAAATACACAATAAACAGCAACAAACGAGCAGGAAATCTGTAATAAATAACTGAAACTTCACAAAGAGCTCAAAGAAAACTCGGCAATAAGAGAGACTTCACACAACTATTCATATCCCTCAAACGTCTACTATTTTCCACTGTCAACTCGCTTGAGTTAAATTCAGTTGCCAACACACTATTAATACAATGCTCGAATTAACATTGACTGAACTCTTCAGCACACGTCTCAGCTCTGCCTCAATACTTGACTCAACCAATCGCTTGAGCTCAACTCAAACAAAACTCAATAATCAAGTTACCTGTCTCTTGCCTTTTCATAGTTTCCCTGATAGGTAAAGAATACCTAAAAGAAAAGTCATAACTCCCGTCTTAATAGACCAATAATGAACATTCATGAAAATTCTGGAATCTTCTTATTTGTTGATAAATTCGTCACCAAATTTTGGCCGAGTTTGTCACTAAGACTATGGGTTATTGATCCAACACCAGTTCCATATCCACTAAAGCAGTACATAAAATTGTCTTCTTTATGATGGTATTAGCCATAATGGAAAGCAACATTATAAATTATTACAATCGCTGCCATTATTTATCAATAATAAATAAATGAGCTTAAAATATACAAAATACAGAATTGAATACAAATTTCAACATTAAACTCTATAAAGTATTGTGTTTCATAAAGAGCAATACTTGGAAAATGATTTCTCTTATTAAATTCGAAATTCATTTTGTAGGGGAGTAAGATAATATTTATAAATTATCCAAAAAGGAGGAACATATCTAGGATATTTATTATTAACTATCTGTTCTTGATGACCAAATGATTTGCCTGAATTAATACTCATTGAAATTTTCAATTAAATATTTTATGTAATAGGGTCTTTTAACAGCTTCTTCAGCAAAATAAATTGAAGCTTCAAATTTTGATAGGTTATATAATTTATATTATTATATAAATTTTAAACCCTTCCATTATTGTACTAAGTATCACTGGTTTCCTGCAAGCTCTTGCAAAAATTTGAACTTTTAATTCAAGTGACAGCGATTGAACTTCAGTTAATACAAATCACACAATAACACTTTAAAAATGAAGAGATCTATTTAGACTAAAGTCGGTACACAAATTCAACTACTATGTTATAGACACCTATCAAATTTCGAGATAAATCTAGCAAGGGATTGAGCATTTGTTGACCTGTACTTCCAAAAATATTTAAATGCGATAGTCCAAAAACACAATGTTTTAAACACATGAAATTTGGTATGTGATTATAATTCTGTATAAAATTGGATTTTCAAATGGCTGACGAAAGTGTGTCGAAAATAGAAATTCGAGTTTCGGATACTTTTAACGGCTTTCCAGATATTAATAGCCAAAAAACTCGCCAAGGATGGCACAATCCATTGAATAAAAATGCTGCTTTTGATGATTTATTGCCAACTAAAGTTTAATAATTAGTAACTATTGTACACCAATGCCGTGCTAGGCCTTCTCTTGAATAACACCAATATTTGAGAGTATACAAGAAAGTTTTGGGGAGACCACTCCCTCATATTATTCAATTCGAGAATTGCAAAATAAACCTCTTACGTTTGTCTTTGCTGTCTGTCGCATAATCTGGTAAAGTGTCGAAATCGGGAGGTGGTGGGAGCCAATAGGGAGGCGAATTCTGAGGAGAACGGTGGAAAGACGGCGATCCCGGACCGGCATACTTGACGGGGGGAAGTGGTAACTCTTCTAGAGTGGGTGACATCTCAGGCACTCGTGGGATTTGTCTTGGACTCGCACCTGCAAGGAAGACATTTTAAACTGAATAAATTTGGAAAAAATAATTTCCCGTCTCTACCTTCAAAGAAGCTGCTTGTGAAAGATTTATGCGACCAAGAATTACGATATATACATATCACTTGCCAGAAGAATCAACGAAGAAGAAAAAATCATATTTAAATTCAATTATGGTATATCATTATCCAGTCTTTATTATCGTGGGAGAACATGTTGTTGTTTTGGTTTGAGGTTTTTGAAGGTTCAAAATGCGTGGGCAACAAACTGGCGATTTATCGCTTTTGAGGCTATTGGCGATTATCGCTTTTATCGCTTTTATGCAATAGATTGTCACTTTTGATGATTTATTGCCAACTAAAGTTACAACTCAATTTCCAAATTATTCATTCTCTGAATTCTTAAGAATTGTCTTAATCAATTTAAGTTATTTAACCAGTTTAAACCGGTTTGAAATAATCACGAGACTATCAGAATAAATATGCATCAATATTTAGAAAAACGATGGGTTTTTTATATTTATTTATTTCTAAGTTGGTCGAGCTCCAAAATATTGCCAGCTAGGAAAATTGAAAATGAAAGTTTAAAAAAATTATCATTATATATATAGAAAGAGAGAGAGGGATGGAGACCGACAGAGAAGTCTCGTGGTTGTTTCAAACCAGTTTAAACTGGTTAATGATTTAAATTAATTAAGGCAAAGAATCACTTGAAAATAATAATATTCTCACATGATAATGTGAAATTTGCGATCGTAGATTTAATTTTTTTAAATATTTTCAACCGTTATATGAAATCGTACAAAATTAATATTTGTTGATGTATTTGGAAGATTGTTATTTAGGTAGTTTGGTATTATCCTGTCGACCATATTTGTACTTGAGGTTATCCCGCGGACTATTTTCGCCAAAACCGATATTATCACCCAAAGGTAGTGCTATAGAATGGGATTGAATTGGCACATTTTCAGAGTGTTTGGCGCATTTTCGTGGGCATTGACAGGTCGCCGGGATAATCCCAACGTACCACTTTTTATTTATTTCACCATTCAGATAACGAAATCAAAATTTGACCAAATAATTCTTTCAATCATGAAAAAGTATTACAATCTTATTATAAAAAAAATATTGCCAAAATCTATAACATTTTTCCCTTTCATAGTTTGTACCCTAGAAATAAAATGAAATATACAGATATTTTAATAGAGGTGAAAAGGATACAGACAAAAACTTTTATCCTTGACTACAGGTTTGGCGACAATTCGGTGATAAAAAAATGAGGTTTCAGAGAATTTTGAATATATTTTTATTACAGGAGAAAATCCGGGATAATTCTGCTAAGATTTCTATCCTCTCTGCTAGGCACGCACAAAAATACTAACACTTTCTCTGAAGTGTTGATCGTTAATAAAATACTTTTTATTCATCTACTCAAGTTCAAGTAAGTTTTTTAAAACTTGTACTTGATGATATTTGATGTTAATACAGTATTTTCAAATATTAATTCCTTAATTTTTAGTAATTAATTAAAAACTTTCTCCCCAAAAATCTTCTTTTCCCCGACGCCAAGTAAATAACAAATTCAGCTTGTTTTTCTACAAACTATGAGGTTAGGCCTAACATGCTTTGGGTTCATTATTTCAAACGATTCTGTTTATTTTCTTAATGTTTGATGCATTTAAAATTAAACATCGTTAATTAATCGATTTTTCGGATTCATTTCGAAGTACTTTCGAGTTAAAATAATACAGAATAAAAAAAATTTAAAATTTTTAATATATATTGCGTTACCCCAACTGGCGTAGAAAATTCCCACATTTTCACGTTGCCACAATTGGTTTTGAATCCTCGATTGGGTTTGAAAATGTAATGCTAAAAAATTTTGATCAATTATTTATAGCAAGTGTAATTATTTGGGCTGTGATAGCCTGGTTGGTTGGGTGTTGTATTCGCATCCTTTGGGATTCGAGTTCAAACCCGTAAGCCAAAGACTGTGTGTGTTTGTGGCGGACTTTAAAATTGTTGTGGTCACAAAGTCCTCCATGGGGGGAATAATACTACTGGGGCTACTGCGTCAGAAAGGATCGTTCTGTATTCCAGCTCTAAATTACGATTCTTCGAATGAATGAATGAAATGTATGAAGTTCGCCCTGTAAAAAAAATTTGTGACGTTTGTAAACTAGAAGTCGAATTTCTGCCTTCGGGTGCTCAGAGGAGTCCATACCCTCAGGAACCCCTGCACCCCACCTTTCGTTGTCAAGTGGGTAACGAAAACAACCATTGTAATTATTTAATAAAAAGTAATTGAAATAAAAAATTTCTTTATTGACCTTAATAGGACTTGACTTAATTTTTAAAAAATTACTTGTTCTGTTTGTTTTCTTGTGGAATAAAACATCGTTACCCATCATCGCGCTTACTAGACATTTTGAACTGTCTACCCATCGGAGGATTTCGTAAGGATATTTTCTTCTGAGATTTCCAAAAGTTCTTTCTTTCCTTCCTCCTTTAGTTGCGATGCAATAACCACCATCACGTCATTGATTTGATACAAAATTAATTGTCATTCGGTAATCCAGTAGATTAAAGTATGGCGTGCCTGAGGAATGCTCAGTAATGAATTTATTAAATTCTCCCTTTGGTTATGTTCGTAATCAGCATTACTTATACATGCAGTTTAACAATGAATAGCTGAATCCCAATTCAGTTGGGTTGATCACTTGAGGCTTTTCTGGCTTCCCTTTAAGAAAACTATACATCATTATCTTCATTGGACTATGAAATTAATAGAAAAAGGATAATATTAACGAAGATTTTAATGCATGGGTTATCATTCCATTTGGAAGAAAATATCGCATCATTTTGCTTTCTCTTGTGAGAAGTATGCATAAAGAAAATATTGTAAATGTCAAAAAATTGTAACACGAGTGTTCAATCACGCTTCAAATTTCAGATATTTCCGAGTTCAAAAAAATGCGTTTTCTATTTTAAATATTAAAAAAAATTTATTATTTTGTTTTATAATAAAGGGTGTATACAATAAAAAATCTAATAATCATCACAAATTCGAACTTAATTCTCGTTTTCGGAATTTTATCTACCTATTGATCTGTTCGACTGTCTCTAAGCGTGATAACTAAAAACATTTTGAGCAAGGCGGATGAAATTTGTTGTCATCTTTACACCCATTCGTAGGTTTCTACACAAAATTTGTACGAAGTGCTTTCACATATCTGCTAATTTATTTGGTAAAGAACAGCCGAACACTATAATGTAAAATGTAAAAAGAAATATAGATAAAATTTTGCTCACAAATCAAGCATTTAAAGCCCAGATCTGTAGTGAATTTTGGGCCAAATCCGATAAAGGATCTGTTACACGTTAAATCCACCAGGGTCAAACGTCCTCTCACTGGTGTTAAGTGGTGTGGTGATAGGGTGCCAGGTCTGGTGTTGTCTTCATCATCTGATCACGGTTCCAAATAACGAAGTCATTCCCAAAATGGTCCTAGTGTTGTTTTTAAACGAGATGTCAATATAATTAAACTAAACCTAAGTTTTTTGGGGAAGACCTTTGAAAATTATTCATAGAATGCAAACACAGTATGGTGACAGCTGTTTATCATGAAACAATATCTGTGAGTGAATAGAGCGCTTCAAATGAAGAAGAACTTCATGTGACGACAAACTATCCGGCAAGAAAAAGGTGTAATAGCTGTTTATTTCATTCCAAGAGACAAAACTGAAAAAATTAGAACTATTATGATGTGTTGATCTTGTGATTGAATCTGCGATCTGAAATCAAATCCAAACATCGTGGAAAATTGCCAAAAGGTGTTATCCTGCTGCAAAATAATAGTAGTCCACTCACGATTTTCTCAACGGACGTCCGTAACAATAAAGTTAAGATTTTAAAGTGCTGGGACATCCACCGTACAGTACAGATCTGGCATCAAGCGATTTTTTTTGCATATTTTTGGACCGCTGAAGAAAGTGATGAAGGAAAGAAAATGTAGACCTGGCAAAGAGATGAGGTGCAAAATTGGTTACAGATACAACGAAAAAAATTTTTTCCTGAAGAATAAAAAAAAATGTGAATGTTGGAAAAGAAGTTGAAGTTCAGGGTGGTTATATGGAACAATATTGTATCTTCCAGTTTTCTATAATTAAAATATATGCACGCACCTTTTCTAAAATGTCTCTTTACTTTTTGATTCTCCCTTGTACTCAACCTATGGACTATAATAATCATATACGTCCCAGAGATCAAATCCCCCCCAATGGGAAAAAAATTCTACTTTTAAATGAGTAATCTTAAGAAGAACCATTTCTACACAGGATTAAAAAAATTAATCGTGTAAAAGTAGAGGTGAAAGGGAAGAAAAGAAGTTTTTAAATTTAGCATGAAATAATAAGGCCATCTATTAGAGAATATATTTTTAAAGGTGGAGTAAAAAGGAATTTCTCCAGATAATATTTTTTGGTCTTTATAGAACTTTGATATAGACGAAAATCCGAAAAGCAATTCGAAGTTTTTAAAATGAAACATTAAAATTGCAAATTAAAATAACAGAAAGTGGCAAATTGGGAGTGGAAACCGGAGAATCCATGAACTTGGTTCCTTGAAAATTCCTTGCGTCCATTTCGCATTTAATCCCTAACTCTGCTCTCTGCTTAGGACGATTTAAATTAGAGTAATAAATTCATTGTTCCTGTATAAACGAGTAAAATTAATCTTTTAATGTTTAGTTACTGCAGTCAAGCCAACGTCAAGGCACAGTCTTTTATAGCACGCAGTTCCGTGGTAGGTATTTTTGCTTTTAACGAAAATTATTCCTGTTTGTTATGAATCAATTAATTTTGCAGTAATTCCAACTGAACAATTTCTACTTTCTGATAAAGTAAAATTTTTGATCATAGAAACAAATAATATAATCCTTTAGTTTTGCGAGCACGCGCGCGTGTGTGTGTGCACGATAGCTCAAATTCAATAATTATATTTTCAGAAATATAATTATTGCATTTGTGCTATCGTTAATTCGGGTAGTGGTTAGGTGTCGGCTCGGGAGACGAATGGTTTCAGGTTCGTAACCCGGTTCCATTGTAGAACCGTCGTGCAAGCGGGTCTATCGCACGTTAAATCCGTCAGGGCCAAACATCCTCCCGCTGGTGTGGTGTGGTTGTCAACTCAGGTGTTGTCCTCGTCATTTGACCGGAGTTCAAAACTATGAGGTTCATTCCAAAATAGCCCTAGTGCAGCTTTGCAATGGGACGTTAATATAACTACAGTAAACGAATATTGCATGACTTTCAATTTTACTCTCTGAAGTCCAGGAAACAGATTGTCTTATGTTTTATGCATGAAAATGGGGATTAATAATTTAAGTTCAATTACAATATTTACCGCAAAGCAAACAATGTCGCGAACATTCAACATCCCCAGACTACAGTTGGAGCTTGTTTCTCTATTTGGGTATAGCTTCTTTCAATTGCAGAAAGTATGCTTGAAGCAATTAAAAATTTGGAGGGGTTTATAAATAAATACATACATATATATATATATATATATATATATATATATATATATATA
>JAOUZG010037132.1:0-24940 GCA_026289955.1 Argiope argentata
TGCTGATAGCACTTTCTAAACTGTTACACAGTGTAAATATAAACAGATAGGTTTTCACTTAATTTTTGCTGAATATATTAAGTATAGAAACTTTCATCATACATTCGGTCTTATTATACATATATTTTCAAAATTAACAATTAATGAAGGATTAAAATTGTATTCATACCCTTTTATTATTATTCCAAATAAATTATTTTGCACCGAGCAATCAATAGTTGCAATAAAGTAGCATTTTTCTAGAATTAGAACTAAACACGGATAGTTCAGTTAATCAGATACATATAAATAACAATATATAACATAAATTATTTTTTAGAAGAACGGGCATCATATTCTATTATAATAAGAGATACAAATCAACAAATTGATTAGATATCTGAAAAAAAAAGCATAATTCTAGAAATATAATTATCTACTAATGTATTTATGATTCGAGTTCTTAAATACCCCGTAGCAATTTTATCAAAACTCAATATTGTTTGTAATCATTGCTTTTTATTTTAAAAAAATTATGGTATCTCCGCTCTTGAATGCTTCAAAATAAGGAAATTTTAAAGTTTAAACATCGTGAAATATACCAAAGTAAATAAAGATTAAATGTCCTTATTAAAAATTTATTTTTCAACTTATAGAATATTCTAGTGATTTTAAAGTGTTTGTGAAATTTATAAAAATTATCAACATTTTTTTCGATTTTTCTTTCATTTTTTCCCATTATTTTGAGTACACATTCAATGAAATTGCTACCTTCAAAAATAATAAAAGGCAGCTTGAACAAACAAACGATTCCTTTTAAATATTATACTGCAATATATTTTATTCCTCATAAATTTCGGTGTGTTTATAATGTTTAGTATTCTTGAAAAAATACAATGGACATAAATTAATTTTCTAATTTTCGTCCATTCTGTAAAAGAAAACACTAATTATTTATTACTATATTTGCTATTTCATCAAACAAGGTAATTCACAAAAGTTTCAGTTGTACTTTGCATTACATCTTTGTATTTTACATCTTTTTATAAAATCGACCGTTGAAAAGTAATTGGTGTCATAAATATGTGAAATTAAACTTGTAAAACATATTTTCATTTATGTAACTTTGCAACATACCCTTTTCTTTCTCTTATTAATGACCGCTAGTAGTGGAGATAACAATCATTGATTTTTTTTTTATAATTATTCATGCCGATGGATTCAATAAAGGAATAAGCATCTAAGTTTGGTAGGAATTCCCAACGGTTCCACAAATTAATTAAGAAAATTCAATGTTTTAGAACCGTATTTGAAATTTGCTTACAAGAAAAGGTTACTTTTGTGGATTATCTCCATAGACATGATAAAATTACCAATATATATAAGTAAATGAATTTAATGAAGAGATGGTGGTAATGCTATTTCAGTGACGTTGTGATGTATAAATTTTACAAATATTTGCCAGCATAGTTTGAAAACTCTCGAAAACTGGCATAAGAGATAAGCGATTCCTTATTTCTAAGCAATAACCGGTTTAAGCAATTACTTTCGGTCATGAAAGAAATATGCTCTGGTATAACAATGAGTTGAAATCTTTTGCACAATTGTGTAGGATGTCGGATTTAATATAGGAAAACGCATTACACTTCATCAAATTTATGTAATTATATAACAACCGTATTGATAAAAGAAGTAGCAATACTTTTAAAAATATTTTCGGAGCGGAGCCTATTTTTGCCTTTTTTTATCTATTCACAGTAAAGATAAATGTATATAAAATTCAACAGCAAAATCCAAAATAAGTAATATAACGAAAACATTTTAAAAGGAAATACGTCGCCGGTCAACAATAACAACAAATGAAATTACTAAAATGCACAAATTCAATAATCTTAATAACGTTGTGGAAGTATATATAGAGAAACCAGTAGTAAAAAAATGCCGAACAAAAGATTTAAAGGCATAAACTAATGGCCGCAGTATAGACTCATACAGAAATCATTAAACGAAATCCACCTCAAGTATAAATTCCCGACTCTTTTTATTGTCAATTTATTATATATATAACAGAAAGAACTGGCTTTTTTTACAAATTACTTACCAGAATAATTTATAAACATAAATTAGATTAATTAAAATTTTATGAACTATAGTTATGCCTTATTATAATATTCATTTAACTATGTTAAGCCTCATAATTCATATTCCTTTCAGTAAATTATTAACTTCACGTATTATAGAACTAGTTTTCGTAAAGTTTTGTCTCCAAGGTTTTTTATGCAAGGTCATTCGCATGTTGCAGATATTCGGTATTCATGTTTCTCAGACGCAGAGAAAGAAGATTATAAACAAGTAATATAAATTTTTTTTAATTAATTCGTTCTTAGGAAGTTTTTTTAGGAAGGAATTTTTTTTATTTTAGTTACTTTTTATTAAATGATTATAATGATGGCAATTTTCCATTTTCCTGTCTACATATGGTGTTGGACTATTATATTTTGTTCGTTGCTGTTTATTCGTTTCCTTTTCCCCCTTTCTAATTTATGAAGTTGATGACAGTCTCACAACCACAAATGACAATCTTCAACTGGCGGGTTCGAACTCGCAGCCGAAAAGATGCGAATGCAGCTCCCAACCAACCAGGTTATCCGGGCCTGGTGTCTCCTTGCGATTAAAATTCTATTTTAGTTACTTTTTATTAAATTATTACAATTGTTGTTATTTTCGTGTTCCGCTTTACAACGGAAGGAGGGATGCCATAATTTTTGAGAGTATGGACCGTTGAGCACCCGAGTCCAGAAGTCTGACTTCTCGCTCACACACATCAAAAACACTTTTTATGGGTCGGACTGCATTCATTCCTCTTTAGATCGTAATTTAGATCTAGAACAGAGAACGATTACCTCTGCTCCAGTACGCACTGTAACATCACTCTCGACATGGAGGACTTGTGACCACGACAAATGTAACGTTCACCACACACACACACATACGGAAAGACTTTGGTTGGTAGGTTCAAACTTGCAGCCCAAGGGATGCAAAACTAACGCGTACCAACCAGGTTATCCCGACCTGATAATTACAATTACTATAAATAATCGATCAAAAATTTCTACTAGCAGTGAATTTTCAACTGCAATTGATTATTCAAAACCAATTGTGACTTCTCAGAATGCGTGATTTTACTACACCAGTTGGGTAGTGCAATACAGATTAGAAATTTCTAATGTAGTTATTCTCAATTATTTTAATTCGAAAGTACTTCAAAATGAGTCGAAAAAACTGATTAATTTACAATGTTTATTTTAACTGCATCAAACAATACGAAAATAAACACAATCGTTTAAAATAATCTGCTGAAAAAATGTTAAACCTAATCTCATTGGCGTGGGGGAAAAACAAACTGAATTCTCTACTTATTTAGCGATGGAGAAATGTAGTCGAATTTTTGACGAGAAAGTTAGTTTTTAATTAATTAATAAAAAATTAATTAATTAATATTTGAAAAAAAAACTGTATTAACATCAAATGTCATCCACTACAAGTTTTAAAAAAGTTACTTCTACTTGATAGGATGAATAAAAAGTATTTTATTAACGATGGAAAATTTGAGGATATATATAGGGGGAGAGTGAGCTAACAGCAGGAATTGAAATAAATAAAATGCTGAAAGAAAGCAAATCGTACCCATCCACAACGTTTGATACTTAATTTTCATAGTTTATCAAAAAGATCTCCAAGAGACAAAGGAAGAATAAAAATTTACTTGATTGAGTAATTGATTCATCTTAGTACCAAATTAAATACTGGACTTAAGAAACATGCATGGAGACTAAATGACTAACTTTTAAAATAACATTAACTTTAATTAAATAACTAACTTTTAAAATAACATTAACTTTAATTAAATAACTAACTTTTAAAATAACATTAGAAAGCAGGATAAGAACTGAAAATGTATAACTATTTTATATTAAACATGATAACGTACATTAACAAATTCAGTTCTTTAGAAACGTTAAAATATTTGGAAAATTTGCTAAACAAGTAATTATTTATATAATTGACTTAAAAATAAACATTTGTTTCTCAAATTTCAGTTCAATGTAGAATATTGGATATGGCTTAATCCCTTTTTTTTAAACACTTTAAGTCCCTGAATCTTTTTTAATCCAGTTTTTAAGCTTTTCTGAATTCAATAGCCGGAATTAAAAAGGCAGAGCATTCACTAGAAATCATTTCAGTCAAATAATTTGTGAAATTTTTAATTTCTCTTTTTCTCGTAAGTAAAAATATTACAATTTTCTTAAATTAATTGTAAATAAGTTAGATGTAATCTTGTGTCAAATATTAGATGAAACTAGTTGATAGGAAATCTGTATGCCTGAATCTGTATGTAAAAATCGTGTATGCGTATACATGATATTCCAAAACGGAAACACCCTGATATATTATACATGTCGCACAAAATTATCAAAATGTAGATTTGTGTTAAAATTTTTTAATATAATGTGTCAAAATATTGATTATCCATGAGTCAGTCTTTCCGTGAGTGTTTGAGCAATTATTTCAAAATACAAAAAATAGATAAATGAAGTTTGGTACGTTGCTTTGACATCTTTACTGCAAAAATATCGAATTTTCACTCCAATATAAAAGATTCAAAATTCATAATTGTTTCTATTCAAATATACTAAAAAATACGGATAGCGCTACACTGCATAAGCATATGAGAAAATATGAAGATTAATACTACCATTGATCTTTATCATGATTGTAAATCCTAAGATTACTTTTAGTAGTAATAATAATAAAATCTTGATAAAAATTGCTTTCAAGTTTGGGTCCGACAACTTTTAATATCGTTCCACACCAAAGTGTGCAGTTTATTAAGTTTTCTTCCATAAGAAACACCTGCCAAAATTTGAGTAAAGTAATGCAAATTCATTTATTTGATCTTAGTAAATAACAGTTTATGATTTCAAGCCATAGCTATGAACTCTAAAACTTTTCCATATTCATAAATAGTTTATAGTTCACTCAGCATTGAAGCCTTTATTTGCATTATTTTCCATTAGTAGGTTCTTAAAATCATGTCATTCAAAGTCGTGCTGCATTTTGCACAAGATTTTTCAAAAACTATGTTATTTATCCATTCAGATTTTAGCCTCTAATGAAGAAGTCTCTTTAGCAAAACAAAGAAAAAATTGCTTAAAAACTGTAAAATAAATGCAGAATTTTTGAGTTTTTTAAAAAAATTATATATTTACCGTTTTATCTAAGAAAAGTATCTTCTTTGATAAATTATTAAAAAAATTTGTTAAGATAGTTTACAGAGTCAAAACTTTTAAAATGGATTCAGTTAAAATTTTTCAAACATTTAATTTAATTTATTTTGCTATTTCTTTTACCTACATCAAGGTATAAATACTAATAGCCAAGTATTAAAAGTTAAATATTAATTGTTAATAATATTAATAAATATCTAAGCATTAATAACTAAACTTCCCAGATATAAATAATTTTTTAAAAAAATGTTTTAATTGTTTCTTTTATGAATTTGAAAGAGATTATTTCATTCCGTTCATTATACAGCTTTAAAAAGTAGTTGCATTATAAAAAATCGAACACATAATTTCATGCTATTACGCAATATAAATCTGAAAAGAGAAACAATAAAACATCATACTTTATTATATTCTTCAAAATTTAGGCTACTTTAAAACACAAAATTCAATCGCATCTGTTTACTTTGAGCGAAGAAAAATAATTGGAGGTAGAGATTAGAGTAAAAAACATAAATTTGCATTTTAAAAATAGTTTAATTGTAAATGCGAAATATATTTAATTTATTAATTATATATTGATAGCAGTTTTTTAAATATATTACTTCTGAGTTTCTAATGCTTCAGTGCGATGTTTAATCACAAGAGAGCATAAAACCGCATTCTGAATAAAAATTCAATGGAACTTTAAAACAAAATTTCGTTCAAATAAGCTTTATCCAAGAAATACTATTGAAACTAAATACAAATTAAATCTAAGTACACACAGACGCTTATGGGACACACAATTTGAGAAAAAAATTTGTTCCTGCTTTATTCAATGGGATCTTGTTCCTCTCTTACGCCGTCACCATTTAAAACGCCCTTTGACCTAAAGAGCTCTTCGAGCCCTCAGTTCCTTTGACATTCTTAAATGGTCGTAAAACATCCATCGTGTTTACTCCCCTCCGAACCATCAAGATGTCCAAACTTGTTGGGGAAAGAAATACGTTAAAATGCGTCGGCAACACTTCGAGAACCGACATCTTCCTACGTTATTATCCATGCATAAAGAAAGAGCGTTTTTTCTTAGCCTACGTTAAAATACGTGCAGCGCGCTTGCCGTGACGTCTTGCGGCTACGTCGAAATACGTGTGTAACCCTTAGAGGGTGAAAATCGTGTTCCCAAAAAGAAATTGCATGTCGAATTTTATAATTTGTGATCCAATTGCCTAATGAAGAGCCTTCAGCGATTTTTGCATTCTAAAATTTAAAGGAAAAGGCCAATGAGAAATTTTTTGATATCTTAGATGAATTTTTTTCAGTTCTTATTTTAATGAATATTAAATGCTTGAAAATCAGGCGTCGTTTCAGAATGAAGCATTCATTCCATTAAAATAAATGCACGACTTCTTTGCTTTATGTGTGACTTGTTTTTAAAACAAATTGATTGAATATATATAATTTTAAGTTTGGAATATAGAAAAACAGCCTTTAAGAGTAATGAGGAATAAAATAAGACATTTGATATTTCTAAGTATATTTTATTTCCTGAAATATGAAATGAGGGTGAATTTATAGAAATTGTACAGATAACATGAGAAAAAATAAATGAAAATGGCAATAAAAAAGTTAAAAAAAATCTAAATATATTCATTTTCTTCAAGATTCGAACACGGTATCGACAAAAATCGTAGGATACTACCATGTCATTCTGTCCACCGTGCCACTAATCTGCTCAAAGTTTTGAGGTTGAAATAGAATCTATTCCAAAAACACTACAAACATCTTAGTATTAGCCGGTTCTGAAAATGCAATTATATTTTAAACGATACTTTTTGATCTAAACGAATACCTATTACATTCACTTCATCCCTTATAATCCGAAATAAAAACAGAATAGCAAATCTTGAAACAACAACCGTTACATGAAACACATCCGCGTTCAGTATTGACTAATAAAAATCAACTTTACTTGTCATAAAACTATAGTTATTATTTTTATGACATATAGTAATTTATTAAAGTATTTTGTGTTCTTGTTGGCGTTGTAAAAATAAAAATATTTATTATGGAATTGTAGAAAAATATCTTTTTGATATCTGATATAAAATACTGAAAACATTCAAGCGGGAATTTGTTTTAGTATTTTTTTTCCGGCCCAAAAAATTTTGCTTTCAATTTTTATAAAATATCTTTTTTTATTCGTATTACCTAAAAAACACGAGAATTTGGGCAATTTTCAGCTGGGACAATGCATCGGCCTTAATTGCATGTATATCTGCCCTTTATGGTAAATGATTGAAAATTCTAAAAACAACCTACAATAATAAATAAAAACTTATGAAATATATAAAATATTACACAAATAATAACGTGAAATTTTTTTAGTTAGAATGTCATCGATATTTTTAAAATAAAGTATTTATAATAAAAAATAGCAATATTAATTATAAATTAAAATTTCAAAGGCAATTATATATTAAAATTTTCCTTTCTTATATTTCCTTGATAACGATTTAAATAATCAATATTACTACAACATCACAGATTGTCATCATTATTTCCAATATTTATAATAATGTGTAATTTAACCCTTGGTTTCTTATCCAAGCTGTTCCACTACTAAAACCCTACCCAGAGGAGCATTAATCCGTTATTCCTTTCTTTGTCTTCGTCTGCATAAAGCACTAAAATCGGGAGAAAAAAAATCCAAACTCGAGATGTTGACGAAATCTTATTTTTCAGATCTTCATTAAAAAAAAGGGGGATTTTTTTTATTTTTGTTTGAGCTAGACAGGAGATATTTTGTAAGTTACCTTTACACATCAATCAGTGTATTTAAATTAAATTTTGAAAGAAATAAATTAAAATTTAGCCTGGCTGATTGACTGATCGTGTATAAATGAACACGATAAATACAAAATGTAAAAAGACACTAATCCGTTATTCCTTTCATTTTCTTCGTTTGCATAAAGCACTAAAATCGGGAGATAAAAAATCCAAACACGAGATTTTCACGAATTTTTATTTTTCAGATGTTCATAAAAACAAGAATTTATTCTTTTTGTTTGTGCTAGACAGAAGATATTTTGTAAGTTACCTTTAAACAGTTATTTTTAAGTAAGTGATTACACTTAATACTTATCAAAATACTTAAATTAAATTTTGAAAGAAAGAAATTCAAATTTAGCTGGCTCGCTGGTTGATCGTGTATAATACATCATGTATAGAACACAATAAATGCAAAACATAAAAAGATAAAAGTACAAAATTTACTTCATAGATTTAGTTTCTAATATATAGATCGATATAAAATGTTGAATTTATTTAATCATATGTGTTCACCTTGTATTGGCCTTTATATTAACATGTATATGAATTTGATGATTCATAAAACAACAATTAAATAAATTTGTTGCAGTAAGAAATTAATAAAATTCGATTCGCAATTAATAATTATAACTATCTTGTTTCTATAATAAATAATTAGCGTCAAATTTTTATTTCATGCGAGCGAAGAAAAGGTCAAAAATTCGAATTCGGATTAAGTAACTGAACAAAATTAAATATGAAGTCCTGAAAACAAAATTCAGAGCTTTCGTAATGCTCACGACATTATCCAAGGCTCACAATTTTATGGTAACTCAACTTTAGTTTGAGATCCCATCCCTATTCAAATCCAAAAAATAACAAAATCCCATCCCTATTCATAGACAAACTTCAGATTTGACTCATAATCGATTCAAATTTAAGATTTTGATGCTACGGCCACAAAATAAAGTTCCTCTCTCTTACGTTCTCCTTTCGCCTTTTTCCACCGACAAAGAGACAGAAACGCACTTTATCCACAAGTGCGTTTGCGAACTCAGAGCAGTATAAAACATGGAGATCTGCCAATATCTTGAGATCGAATTATTTGACGATTATAATTTATGTCATACACCTAACTCCCCAAATGTTGCCAAATGTTGACTCGGTGTACTTACTTATCGGGTTGCTGCATAATTACCAGGCGGTTTTATACGATACTATCGGGCATTCCTCAACATTACTTATTATGAAAAAGAAAATATAAAAATTCAGCAGTAACATTTTTAAATGATTAATCCGGAGCATAGTTACCATTTATTTCAATAAACGAAAGATGTTAGAAAGGCCCACAGTAAAGTTGTCTGTAAGCATTTAAGTTGTCAAGATTTCGTCTCTTTCTAAGGCTGCCAATAATGAATGGACCTCAAAATCCGAGGGTCGGTCTCTTCCTGGCTTATCTCCCAAGCTAGTATCGCCAGATTCGAAGCGGGCAAATCATTCATCAAATCATTCTGCATCAACTTTTCGCTAATTGTCCCCTCACCGAAGAGTTCTTTGATATCTCGAAAGGACAGCTCCACTTTCCATCTTTCCTCAGTGTGGTAATATGACGACTATGAGTGTGGTTATCGACACGCATTGTTATAACCCAAAAGAATATTTTAATTAACAAATTTACAAAATATTGTAAGATTTTGTTAAAATATAGCACTTCAAAGGAGTATATTTTATACTCCTTTGAAACCCAGTATATTTTAGAGCGAATTTTAGTAAATGTACTTTTAACTGTTTTTATATATGTATATTGTTTCCATTTTAGGGCATTTCGATTGACTTAAAAAATTTCTTTTTGTTCAATGTATATATTCTTCCTTTTTCTGCATTCACATTAAAGTGCTATTTATCACTTTTAACTTATTGTAATTTTAGCTATTTTTTTATCAAACAAAAAAATTGTTTTCATTATTTAATTTTTTTCGAATCCATTTTCAAATGTTAGAAAAATTTTCAATCATCCAAATTAGTGACACATACAAATGTGTAATAAACGATAAAATTACTACAAAGTAAAGATAATGATACCTAACAAGTAATATATAAAACCAATTCCTACTTAGGTTATTAGGACAAAATTTATTTTAGTTACTTTTTATTAAATAACTACAATTGTTGTTGTTGTTCTCGGGTTCCACTTTGCAACGTAAGGAGGGGTACAGTGGCCTTTGAGGATATGGACCCCTGAGCTCCCGACTGAAATCTGTGACTATGTGAAATCTGACTTCTAGCTCACACACGTCACAAATCATTTTTAAGGAACGGACTTCATTCATGAATTTTATTCATTCACCCACAGATCGTAATTTAGATCCGAAACAGTGAACGATCTCCTCCGACCCAGAACCTCCAGTGGTATTACTCGCCACATGGAGAACATTCTGACCACAACAGATTTTACGTTCACCACACATGGAGAGTTTTCGGCAGGCAAGTTCGAACTCGAAGCCTAAGGGATGCGAATCCAATGCCCCTCCAACCAGGTATCCCGGGTTAACAATTACAATTACTGTAAATAATTTATCAAAAATTATACTATCATTGAATTTTCAACGCAAAATTGAAGATTCAAAGCGAATTGTGACAACTCAAAATGCTAGAATTTTCCAGACTAGTTGAGGTAACACAATATAGATTAGAAATTTTTAATTTGATTTATTATATATTATTTTAACTCGAAAGCATTTCAAAATGAATTGGAAAAATCGATTAACTAACAATGTTTAGATTTAAATGCATCAAATATTTTTTTAACAAACAGAATTATTTAAAATAAATGGCCGAAAACACGTTAAGCCTAACCTCATTAGTGTGTGGGGGGGAGAGACAAACTGAATTCGTTACTTATTTGGAGGCGGGGAAACGAAGATTTTTGGAGATAAAGTTAGTTTTTAATTAATTAATAAATGATTAATGAATTGATATTCGAAAAGACTGTATTAACATCAAATGTCAATGGTAACAAAGTTTTAAAATATTTGCTTGGATGAATAAAAATTAATGCAGTAACATCCTTTAACATGACATTATTCATTTAAAGTGTAGCTTATATCTTTGTACTGAATCGGATAAACTGACGAGTTTACTTCATTTCTGTACACATGTTCAGGAGCTCAAAATCCACTTGCAACATTGTAAGCTGAAAATTCTAAAATGTCTTCTCTAAACGAAACGAGATTGGAGAGCAAAAGCGATCCAACTTAAAATGATAATATTGATATTGAAGTAACTTCAGCATAACAAACGTAAATAGTGTGAAGAAATGTCTCGTATTTTTATCAATTGTTAGAGAATACTTAAATTTCTTCTATTGGAGAATTTCTACATCAGTATCCGACTTCATTACTGATATATTTCTATATTTTACTTGCTTTAATTCGACTTCTTGGCATTTCTTACCATAAACTATCGTAATTTATGATTTTTTACACTTTCATTATATTTATCAAACGAATCTTTTTCAGGACCTTCAATCCGAATGGTTCCGTTTGACTACAAACCTGGATCCAAATTTGCTTTAATCTCGGAGAAATCGTGAATCTTACCGAGTCCACAACGTTCTTCAACTGAAAAGATTAACTAGTCCACAAGATGGTAAAACTTTCAATATTGATGTACTTGTGTATTCTTGGAAGATTAATTAAACCATAAAGTATCCACTTCTGTGTAACTTGACGAATAGTTGAACTCGAGAATGTTTTCTCATCATTAATGATCTGAATTTTATCTGTACAATTGCTTGTCGGTATATACATTTAGAGTTAAATTTCAAATCATCTTCCTGTAATTGTCAAATAATACGCAGGGGAACTTCAATTTAGCAATAGTGATTTCGAAATTCTAAATCTAAACATAAACTTTTCTTTATACTATTTCGAGTCCACTTCGAATGGAACGGATGAAAGTTACATTTTAAATTTGTTGCACCAGTTGGGAGTTGGTGAAGGCATAGTAATGAGCTGCTTGTGCTATTTTAGATTAATTGCGTTAACGAAAGCTGTAAATTAAGCCCCAATTCTTACGAAATATTTATGAAACCTTTTTGATGATTTTTTTGTTTATAATAACTTAATGCTGAAATTCTTGTAATGACAACATCCTAACATTAGTATCGTATAAAATTAAACTCGAATGATGGCAAAGTTTCCTTAGATAAATTTATTTCTCTTAATATTAACTCTTTAAAAATCATGCAGTAGTTTTTCGAACCCTAACCTCTACAAAACTGATCTATTCAATAATAAAATGCCTCACCAAATTAGGTTTTCTATATCAAGGAATTTCCAAGATCGTTAGCGCTACATGTTTAAAAGCCAGCATCTTTCACGGCACAAATCCTTAAACATTAATTAAACCACAAAATTGAAATTTGATTGAGTAGGCTCAGGTGTTCTTGTCATTTCACCGCGGCTTAAAATTACGAGGTTCGTCCGAAAATAACTAGTATTTTAAAATGCAAAGTTGATATAATAAAATTTTATCGTGTACATTTCTGGAACTTGCGTTTAGCAATTTAATAGAATAGAAAGGGTATCGATGAAGAGCTTTAAGTTTTAAAAGTTATACCAAAGTATACACCAAGAGACGGGCTTTAAGCGGAACAACCATTCCACGAATTCGGTTGGTTATCGATAGTTTCAGGTGCCGGCATTAAAAGTACAAAGTGCACTTATGTGGTTCATTTTGGATGGTTATGAGAGCATGAAGTTTGGAGGTTGGGTCAAGTTAGACTAGGGGTTAACACGTCGTATTATATGCTGGTCCCTGTTTACTTTCCGTCTGGGACCGGCGGTCTAAGCGGAAAGTATCGGTCCCCGGGGTACCGGTATTCGACGTGTTGACAAAATGGGTTTAGAGAATGCAGGGAGTGGTCGCTAATTTTATGGGGCATTGAATGAGATTGTAACTGTACTGAAGGATGGAGTGAAAGTGGATGTGATATGCGTGAAGAGTTTGAGCTGGTCAAGTGCAATTTGTTTACTTTTAATCTTGGTAAGTTGTCTAACTGAGGATAGATTTAAACTATTATATGCGTATCCATAACATTTGCAAATGTCTGTAAGAATTTTTAATAAAATTGTAGATTCCTTGCGTTTCGGATGTTCGCGTGTACTGTAGTGAGGCCTTAACTTGTTTAAAGGATATAAATAAAAAATCTCTAGTATTTCAACTTTTAGGAGAATAACATTCCATATATTTAAATTACGCTTTTAAGCTTGGGTCAGATGTATCTAATGAAATATTAATCGGCAATCATTCAAAAAAAAATCGGCTTCATAAATTCCTTGTATGCAATTTTACCTTTTCCCATTATTTACAACAATGCAATCTTTAGAAAGCTACTTCTTAAACTTTCTTGGATTAACATGGAAGAATAACAAGAAAATTAGAGCTCTCGGATTCTATTTCTTTCAATGATTCTTCTCCTCTGTAGCATTTAAACTACTCTTCTAAATCGGGCACTTTTTAAATTGGTCTTGAATCTTGAATAAGGCGCTATAAAATTGCTTGTTAGAAAACTTTCTAATGCTTTAGAATTTAATCTTTGTTCGAGTTAATGTCGGATACTTCAGAGTTCCTCCAAGTTAAAATTTCAAGCTGGAATAGAATGTTCAATGAAAACCACTTGATGAACTAGCATTCTTCTACCGTTTTCTGATGTCTTGTCTCTGAAGTTTTTAAAGAACGCTTAGTTTAATTTTAAATATGCCAGTTAACTTGAGTGAAAGCAAAATTTTAATGAATCGATAGTCGAAACTTTCAGGCATCTTATTTATGGTCATGGATTTTAAAAGGATTCTAAATTCTTTATTCATGAGACAATCGGCTGTAATTAGTTAGCTTTTAGTTGCCGTTGTGTAAACTGCAATCATCCGTTTCATTTGAATTTAAAATTTCGATTAAACGTCGGTTTGATAGGTACATTTTAGAAATGTATAGCTTAAAACAAATTAAAACATAAATTTTTTATTCCGATTAGCAAATTTCTATTCATTTTCTCTACAATTTCATTTTCTATAAATAAAATATAGCCACGATTTGTAATTTTATACTTTTTAGTCTAAAATCATTAATCTCATCCTTTGAATATTGGATGCCTCGGAATTTGAAGTTCCCTTGCCATGTTAAAGAATGTAAGTAATCTTAAATTACCAATAAATTTAACTTGTTTCCTATAGTTTGAATTTGTTGGTAAATGTAAATACATTGTCAAAAATATATTGTTTTCCTGACTGAAAGCATTGTTATAGCATATATCATTAAGTCCAGAGTAGTATTTGCTTTGTTTGTCTATTCGCGGGAAAATCTTTGCTTTGTTATTGTAGACATCTGTATTAAATTTAGTTGCACATTAAAATGATCTACATTCACTTCTAGGCTGGATGGTGTATAGATTCCTAGACGTGTATAGATCAATATATTAAATGTTAAATTCAATTTAAATGCGATTAACATCTAGCTGAAACTAAAGCTAGATCCGTATAGCTACAATTCGATATGTATTTAAATTCCGAAATAGCTTTAATTCTTCTAAATGCTCTAATTCAAAGGTATAGAAGTTTTTGATTAAATCGCAACTTTATAAATTTAGCTTTTTAATATAACTTTGTTAGCCGACAAAGGCCAAAGCAAATATCATAATTTCTTAAATTGAATTCGATTTTAATGGCAAAGAAGCATAGAACTTGATATACGTAATCTTCCAAAGAGGTATTCGTATCTGGGATTATTGACGCTTAAAAAACGTGTACGTAAATCGAGACGAACCGAAAGTGCCAATTCAGGGTTAGTCTAAAATCATTCGGTGTAATTTGGGGGAGGGGTTCATACTTTTGTAGTTAAAATTAGTTTGATTAGCCTCTTCTAATGACGACGCAGGCCAGTAACTTACTCCTTAACCTAATTCGAGATAGTTTAACTCGCTAATGGATTTAATGACTTCAAACATTTTGTATTTCAATAAAATGGATATCGCTTATATGAAATTATTTAAAACAAACTTCTCCTTACAGAGAATTTCTTCCCTCGTATTCAGATTATATTAATTTAACGTAAATTAAAACTGCTGTAAATTATGTTGCTTGTTTTTGCGTTTTAATAAATTTATGGCGTACTTTTTATCTCCTCCGCTCACCTTTATTCAAATATTCGCTTCTAGAATATCGAACTGTAACTATTTTGAAGCTATTGACTGCCCCGTAATGCAATATTGGTTTAAATCGATTGATTTTCAAGGGAAAATGTCCGAACCAGGCAAGTCCGTTATCCTTCTTGGATGAATCCGTGTTCTGCATAGATAATTCATTATCTTTTGCTGTCTAAGCTTGTTAGTCCAATGACTGTTCTCGGGTAGTCGAGCGTGTAAACAAGTAAAAATTCTGATAATTAATCCTTTCCTAACTGAAGATGGATAATAGTTCAGCCGGTAAACTATTAGACAGCCTTCCATTTCTTCTGTCGAAGTATTTTGATCACGATGCCTGGCCAACATCCGATCAAAAACGCTTCAAATAAAACGGATTGTTAGATTAGGTGACTTCAACAGACGCGCGTAGAAGCGATAAATAACTAAATGCTTAATTTTGAAACTGAAACTAGTGTAGGGGCAATAAACTTAATGTCGAATTAACCATCTTGATTTCTTAATTAAATCTAAAATGGATTAAATATTTACCGGTTTCTCTGCATCGTAACTTTATGCGAGATGAAAGCAGCACACCAGTTTCTCCTAGTGAAGATTCATTTGCAGACGCAACTTGTCTGGTTAATAGTTATAATGGAATAATGAATTTAAATTCAAACCATGTACGCAGGTTTTTATCGTTGCTATATTTAAAATCCTTCCGTGGTACTTCGTAGAGACTTTTTAGAAAAATGCAGAACGGATCTGATTCAATATTCCTCTCTGTATAAAACGTTTAAATATAATTTTATTTTCAACTGCTAAACATCTCTTGGAAAACCTAATTTGCGTGCTCTAGTTGAGAAGTTCTATTTCCTAATCCTGAAAGTTTTAAATTTTAATCATACTTAAAATAAGTCTTTGGGATTTAAAATCTCCATCTCATTTAGTAGGGCATTGCATATTCCATTTCAGTGAAACTTAGTTATTTAGAATATTGCCATAAATTTTAATTTTCTAAATTAATTCCCGAAATTAAACAAATTTAATTCAATTTCGATTTAAATGGATTCTAAAATAAGCATTTAAAAGTAAAAGTAGCGTCTCGCATCAAGCAAAATCGTGGAATTGTGTTGTCCATTAGAATTTAAAACTAATGCGAGAAATGGCTTATTCGCTGAGATGCCATTTTTTTCGACTTTGCCTTGGTATCGAATGGTACGATATAAATCCGAACACTAATGAAGTATTGGCATATGTTGAGGATGATTCTAAATTTTAAAGACTTTATTTAAATGGACTTTAAATTTTTCAGAACTTGCATAAAATTCAATTCAACTTTTAATGCTTGTTCCAGAACTTTAGCTTGTGGAAAAATTGTCAATGACTGTGCTAGCCAGTCATTAGACAATTTTAGAAATTCTTGGTATTTTTGACTTTGATGCCTGATCACCATCGAAGTCAAAATACTTGTAATACGAAACCCTATTGTAAACCGACAGTGTAGATTGGGACTGAAACGCGATGTTGATAGGACGAATAATTTCTAAAGCATTGAATGTCTCCATAATTGCTTTTCCGATTTAAAGCATCTATTAAACATATCCAAACTACACCTATAGTTTCTCTAAGACGAACGCGTTAAAAATTTTATTGGTTTTGCTAGTAAATCAAAGTAATCTTGAATTTTCGTGTAAAATGGGAACTGTTGTAGAAGTTGATACAAATATTGATATATCCCTTCTTAAACAATTTAATGTAATCTTCCTGCGAACTATCGTAGTATACAAAATCGAATAACCAGTTCCTCTTTACGGTTTTTTAGTTAAATTAGATGTTTCTTTTTCCGCTATTGAAAAATATAAATGCTTGTAATTAGTATTACTAAGACTCGGGCTAGGTAATTCCCGCTTTGCATGTATTGTCAATTGAGATAAACTTTGTCATGTCCTATAGCTTCTATATTCTAGTCGTATTCTTTTACCCCCCACCCCAATCGTTGATGTCGCGTTGTGTCCAAAATTAAATTGTGGAAGTTTTAAAAAAATCTTCCGCTTGAATACTGAACCATATTTCCAATGTTTCTCTAGATCGGAGTTATCAATTTCTCTTCAAGAAATTGCTACAGGACGCTAAATAGGAATCGGAATTTGTCAAATCAATTAAGGTAGCAAGCTAAAATACAAAATACAACTCCTGTTTAACTTGTGAATAGGCAGCGGCTTATATTGACGCGATGTACCTGTTCATGAATTTTTTGCCATAGAAAATCTTAACAATGATAGAAGTGAGGCGACTGAAAACTTTGTTTACAAAATATATCATCCAGCCTTGATTAACATCTTTATAGAATGAACTTGGGATCTCTTAAACATAATCAATAAAAAAAAAACGTATCTCTTTGTCTTGTATACAATTTAATCGTTAAAAGTATGAGTGTACAAGCGTCTTAAATAACTTTAGTTTTAATTGTAAAATAATTTTATGAGATAGGAATAAGTTTGTAGTAATTCAAAGCGAAAATGTTGCGTGCTTGGTTTGTAAATTCTTATCGTAATAAAAGCTTCTTGCAAAGCGTTTCAGTTAAATGTAGTTCTACGTTTCCCTTTGTTCATTAAATGAATGCCTCATTAATGAAACGTTGATATGTTGATTGGAACTTGATTGTTAAAAATGTAAGGATCATAATTACGTTCCTGATGTGAAGTATTGAAAATTCATACTATCAAATTTGAAGTGTTATGCAGTAAAGACGAATCTTGTAAAAAATATTCTTGTTGAATCCAATTTCGGGAGATCTTGTGTAACATTGTTTTTAAACTGTCTAGCCTGTCTGTCTTGAGAGTTAATGTGAATTCAGATGGTAATTTTTCAAGGTATATTCTATTCTACATGTCCGAATGGGTGGCTAAAATAAGGCGATTGAGAGACCAATACTCGCCTTGGGATGTATATTTAAATTTTCTAAGTATAAAATGTTAAACAACGATTGTTAAAAATTCTAATATGGTGTATGTATTCCATAGTTTAAATTTGTCTTGTGTGAATGTCCTTTTAACTCGGATCTTATTTAAATAGCATATTAAAGTTTCTTCAATTGCGCAAGAAACTACCAAAAATTGAAGCATTGTAAATCTTGATGAAATATCTAAATACGAGTCTTCAAGATAAAAGTAAAATTTAATGGCTTTACCATATTTATGTACGTAAAATTCATTAATATGAATTTAAAGGCTATGCAAAAAAACCCATGAAAATAGTCCCCTACTCATGGGTCATTATCTAATCGCTGCCTTTACCTAGGTTGGTTTTAACTTTGAAGTTCTAGTATTCAATGATGTTTTGTTTGAACTTTTTCTGTTACGTGTTTAAAGAGCAGAATTGTTAATATTATAGACTTTAAATTTAGTTTTATTTTGAAATTTTTGTTGAATGTAATGCAAATGCTTTATTTACTGTTGTGTATTTCAAAATTAAGATTTCATATTGTAAATTACCTTGAACCTTGATGTACTTGAACCCTTTTCGCCTAATAAATTTGGTTCTTCTTAATTTGTTGTGGTTATTTGTCCAAATATCTAATTTTGATTCAGCTTTTTGCCTGTACAAATAGAAACTGAAATGGGTATTCTCATAACTCTAATGGGAAATTCAAAATTAAATTCCTTTGCATTTAACGAGACCAACTTTTAACTTCATTGAACTTAAAATATAAAAATCAGAAATTAACTAATCGTTAACGTGGGTGGCATTTCGAAGTATCAATACCTTGTTCTTGATACGCATTCAAATTCGGTTCATAATCAATCTTCTTGCACTAGCTTTCATCTATTGCATCAATGCATTTCTCAGATTTAAATTAGTATGATTCCAGGTAGTTCCTAAATTTATCGAAATATTTTGATACTTATTTTCTTTCAGCCAATTAAATGCCACCATCAAATGATTTGAATTCCTTTATAGTAGTCCATAAATATGTAGGTGTGATTTTAAATTTTCTTAAGCATTCCGAATTTTCAGTTTCGCCATAGTATGAGAACCAAATAGTTCATTTGCCCGATTCGCAAGACACCAATAGCGAGTATTTCACATTGTTTCTTGGACTAAATGTTGCCTCAGTGTTTGAATAAATTCTTCATGAAATTTTACCCAAAATGTGATTTAGTCTTTAATTTTATTAAGTGTAAATTGTATTGTAACAATTTTGAACTCGGATTTGTCAAGTTGTTAAATTCTGACAAAAACGAGTACTTTTTCTTTATTCCCAACTTCTCATTAAACGGTAAGAAGCGTTTTCGGATTTGCAATCTCATTTAACCCTTTCGCGACGGTTGCCGTATATATACGGCAGCCACTTGATGCATCACAGCGGCTGACGCCGTATATATACGGCAGCCACTTTTTCGTCCACAGCGGCTGACGCCGTATAAATACGGCAGCCACTTTTTGGTCCACAGAGGCTGACGCCGTATATATACGGCAGCCACTTTTTCGTCCACAGAGGCTGACGTCATCTAGATACGGCGGCGAAAACGTGGCGAAACGTGGTGAAGTATAGTCAGTCACTCTGTTGCGAAAAATAGCGAAGAGTGGCACAGGCGCGCCGTCGCGAAAGGGTTAATACGCCTGTTTCTTGGATTAGGTTGTCGAATTTCATAGGATTTTACAATTTCCCATGTTGTGGGAAATCTATCATTCTCTGGAATGAGAATCTCTTTCTTGGCAATTTTTTCGAGAAACAGCTTAATTTGTATAATTAAGCTTTCTACAATTCTATGGCCGAATTGTATCGAGTGTAGATGGTCTTTTCTTCATATCCAAGGGGATTAACTTTACATTCCCTGACATAAGGAAATGTGCGTAGATATTTATTGGCCATTCTTTCGAGTGTATCGAATTGCGATACTTTAAAATCGGAGAATATGCAACCGGAGTACTATAAACTGACAGCAACACGACGAAATCATTTTCCTATTTGTACTCTATTTCTCGCAAGTTCTTTGCGTATAATTGTGTGTTGATTCCAATATGCATTGGAGAGCATTAATATCGATTAGTTGTTCCTTCATGTATTGGGAATTTAGAGACTCTTTCCAACTGTCGTGTGGGAAAAATTAGCAGCAGCACTATAGATTCGAATGCTTCTGAAGGTCAATCTTTAGCACTACCATAATTAAAAATTGATGAACTTGTGAAATAAAATATCGGTAGGTAGGCGAGAAGTGGATGTTTCTGGTTGGCAATAAAATGATCCAAGTCTTCGTAAACCATAGAGTTCTAACAAATGTAAAAGTATCCTATCTCTGCGCTCGTATAGATAACGATCGCCTTGCACGTAGAGTAACAATTTTTTAACCTTGTCTCTTGCTCGAAGTGAAAATGGGTCTATCCACTCCTCAATAAATGAACATTTTGCCCTTGGCAGTTAATAGGATTCCAGATAAACTGACCATAAATCTAAGTATAATATAGATTCTGATCATTGGTTATTGAACTCGTCTATAAAGAGTAATTTAACTGCTCGAAAAATATCCCGAGTCGCTTCGTATGGGAATACTCAGGGAAGCAAACTTATTTTGACGTTAAACATGTTTAAATGGTGGTGTATAATTTGCAATTTCCTAGCACTTAGGCCAAAAAAAAAAACAAATTCCTATGAATTTCCTGGCAATAAAATTTTCTAATCCCAATTGTAAGCCTTCTTGGTTGATAACGCATATATAAATGTATGCTAATTCACTACGGTCTAGGCTTTAAAATCTTTAAATTTTCTGTGGTTTTCCTTTCTATAGAAACAAATATAAATTTCTTTACACTTAAGGCTTCTTCAGATTCCCCGACATCTAAAATTGAAGAAATCTAAATTCGGATCAAGAATGGTCGGTGCCATGGCTAGAATTCGCTTGAAATAGATTTTCATTTCGTACCTCCAGTTCAAAAACTTATAAATGTAATTATTTTTTCGAATGGTTTTCATATGTTCTCTTTTAGATAGTGTAGGTCTTAAGATGTAAATTAATTTTCCCACAAGTTTCAGTTCAGTGTGTTATTTTTAATGTAATATGGAATTTTTTCAATGATTTGTTATCAATATTTACTTCCCCAGCCATAGGGATGTTGAATACACAGAACCATCTTTCGTGAGATGAGCAATTATATTTTACAAGTTGTAAATTTTGCAACTGAAAACGCATACCCTTGCCTTCTACTGTCGGCCTCTATAAATGTCATCTTTAACAATGATGGATTAGTTGTGCTGCGCTTTATAATGTTTTGAAGGTATCGCCGATTGAACTGATTTGCGCTGATAAATATTTGCTTTATCTTAAAAATGATTGAAGTAGGGAACTTTGATATTTCCGATATTCATACTGTACTGTCCCCCTAATTTGGATAGATGGTGCTGTCCACGCTCCACTAAAGAGACGTCGTCATATTATTGTTGTAGCTGAAAGGTGCTTAACATGTCTTGAAGCGCTGTTGTTTTTTGTAACAGAGCTGACTTCTAAATTTTATAACACTTCTTAATTTTCTAAATTTTGTTAGCCATATTCCCCTTTTGTTTCTAAATTCATCCTAAATGTTTTCTGTTGTGTGTGTACGTTTGTGTAGTCTGTAAATAAATGTTCTTAGTGTTAAAGAGCATAGTCGTCCTTTAAGCTGAGAATTACAATACAAATGCTTGGATGGAAAATCTTTCCTTGCCTCGATTTAAATATTTCTCTACGTGATCAAATTTTGAAGATTTTATAATGTAGCCAAACAAATTTTATGAAAAAAGGACGTTCAATTAGTTACACTTGTTTCTCCACAGATGAGATCATGGTGAAACGCGTTTCAGTTCCACGGCTTACAACTGTCGGATAGTGAAAATCGTTGTTGCGCTGTACGAGAAAATGGCTCGTCAAAGGGAAATTTACACCAGCGTTCAGGTATGCTGAACTGCGTTCTTTTGAGGGCAAAACATTCACCGGGTGTGGATATTTATCAAGATATTTTGGCAGTGTATGGGCCACATGCAATGTCACGTCCAGCCGTTGTGAAATGGTACCAACAGTTCGAAGACGGTTGCGCATACTCAATCAATGTGGAAAGGCCAACAACGGTAAGAACATCAGACGTGCTACAGCGGATGGAAGACGTTATTCCCTGCAATCGCAGAGTGAAAATCACGCACACATTTCACAGGACTTCGGTGGAAGTCAATTTCCCAACTATGTCCCAGTTCAAACAGCTGTTCTAAGCTTTCTGCAGGTTCAAGAAACGATTTTCTTTAGTCAGTTCATCGAATGATTAGTGCTACATTCCTACAAAGGGACTCGGCTTCTGGGAGATCATGAAGAGAAATAGTGTTAGTATGTGTTATATAGCATTGCAGCGTACTTGTCAATACAATATTTACGACCTAATTTCTAAAATTGTAACTTGCTTCTTGAACCCCTCGGGCGTTCCAAAATATTTTACAGAAAAATCTCTCGAAGTAGGAATATCTTACATAACGTTTCCGGTTTATTTAAATAGAATTGTATGTCAATGTATGCTTTGAAACAATATCGACTTTCTTTATTAATAAATTTTTAATATAGGGAATCAAATTTGCGGGAACTTTTCTTGGTTAAAATCTTATTCCCAAAAAGAAGTTGCGACTCGAATTTTGTAATTTGTGATCCAATTGCCTAATGAAGTGCCTTTGGCGATTTTTACATTCTAAAATTCAAAGAAAAAGGACAATTTGAAATTTATTGATATCTTAGGTGAAATTTTTTCAGTTCTTATTTTAAAGAATGTTAAGTGCTTGAAATTTTATCATTCGTAGTTTCAGAACAATGTATTCATTCCGTTAGCTTTTTTCCCCGTTATTTCTTTGTTTTATGCATTGACTTGTTTAATAAAAATTGAAAGAATATGTTTAATTTTAAGGTTGGCATTTAGAAAAACAGCCTCTAAGAGTAATGAATAAATTGGGATAGGGTAAAAGGGAGTAATAAACTAGGATATAATTAGAATGACGTTTTAAGAGAAATAGTTAAAGTATACTTTATATTATTAAACTAATTTTTTTCTCGAATAGAACTATGGAGAGAATTTTTGTATTGGAATAAGTGGTAAGTCATAGACAGACTCTCCGATCCGCCACGGAGGCATATGGGTTAACCGCAGCAGCAGCACTGGCGTGAACTGTGGTTGAGTCCTAATGGCCATCCCCAGCTAAGGTGCAACTCTCCCCGTCATGGATGGGATGATCCAACTCCCACTTATTAGTAAAGGTGGGAGGTAGTAAAGGTAGTATTGTGGTTGGATCTCGCCCCCCCAAGGGTGGCGAGATCCAACCACAATACCAGAAGCATCTCATTCTCACTTTCGAGGTGCCTGCCTTGTAGAATTGCAAACAGTGGTAAATTAACAAGTATTTGCAAAATAAGTTGCATTTAAGTGTTTTTCGATTAAAATAGTAACTCGCAATTCAATGCTAGAATTCGCAATATGAAAAATTAATGATACTGCAATACCAAATAACATCCCTCTAGCTAGTTTTATTTTTAAATTAAGATTGGTAAGTATTGCTCTTTACAGCTACGTTTTTCATATTCTAAGTAATGTAAAAACAATCCTTTGCTCAAGATAAGTCTCTGCAAATTCCGAAGGCGAATTTTCAATGGTTACGCTTGTTCATTATTTCTGAGTAAGTAAAATTTTCAATTTTTAATTTTGAAATAAGATAAATTAATGGAACTCAAATAATTTAAGAGACGCTTTTAAGAGGTACAAAGAATTTTTCTATTGAAAAGCGAAATATCAAATTAAAAAAATAAAAAGGTGGATCGAACTATTAAAATGGAATCCACTATGCAAATTTCAATGCATCATGTCAGGAAATCATTTCTTGAACGGCCAAGCACCTCGTGCTCTTGCAAGTTAAATTTTATTTTTTATTCTTATTTAATTATTTAACTGAATGAATCACTTTAATATTGCAGACGATCCAAAAAGCTTTGTATCGCATTCATTGTTTTAAAAAAATATCCCATTTCCTATTTATTTCATTTCATATAATCACGTGGTCAAAATAGCATTTTTCTAGGTTTTATTTACTGTAGTCATCTACATATTTTTTTAAAATCAGAGCTTTTGTAAATGCAATGGCAACGCGTTACTAAAAGCTGATTTTTTTTGAGATGCCCGAGAAGACAGTAAAATTAGTTTTCGCCTACGGTTTAAACTTTTTATTTTACGCCAACTGAACATGTTTTTGGTATGACGTCAAAAACCTCATACCAAAAACATGTTCTGACCTGATAATAAAAACATGAGACTGTTTTAAAAATTCGAAAGAGAATGAAATCATAATCGCAAATTATAAAGCATTTTAATTTTTATGTAATCAGTGTTTTGTTTGACTTTCAGTCTTATGTTTCCCACTCCTCATGCTCATGTATTCCGCATCCACATTTCTCCTAAGTAATTTGCTCATTTCGATGTGCTGATACATCAATTTCAGCTCTGATATGATTTTGGTTTTAGTATATGTTTAATTTTCAGTTCTTCAGTCTGCATTTCTTATAATATTCATTACTATCCACAAAAACAATTCTTAAGAAAATTGAGTTAAACCCTCAAATGTATCATTTCCACCCTCCGATCGATTCTATGTATATTAGGGGGGGTGCGAAATTTTAACCATTTCGTTTTCCCGCCACTGCCCTAG
>JAOUZG010037136.1:0-12226 GCA_026289955.1 Argiope argentata
ATAATTTAATGGTTCTTCTATAAAAAACGAAACATTTTTAAAATACAAATTTATTTGTTGCTATACCAATATAATTTCTGTATTAAATTGCTTCTGGTAGAGAAATTAAATAACTTTAATAATTCATTAATTATTCATTAAAATTTTAATATTAATTAAGTTTCAGTTCATTAAATACTAGTAATTTTATTGTATACCAGTTCCTGAAATTCATTATATAGCAGTTCATTAAATATCAGTTAAATATCAATTCATTAAGAGTTTAATTATTCATTAAATACCAGTATTTAATGAATGCTGAGCTTAATTAATATGGTTTTTTATAAGTTAGATTTTCTTCAAACATTTTGCAGCACTGTAATCATCAATTATTACTGAAATTTAATTTTCTCCAAAAAAAGGTGAAAGGAATTCTTTGGAAATTTATTACATTCTATTTTATTTAATTTCTTCCTTAAAAACCAGCTTTCTAGAATTTTCAATTTGTTTGGATATAGTGCTCTTAACTTGGGTTAAAAAACAGAAAAAAGTGTCAATAACAGTTTGTATTAATCCTATGAAAATTTTATTAGGAATATATTCTTTTACCTCTTAATAAAAAGTAAAAATATGGTATATTTTTGTGAAATAACAGAAATACTTTGAGTTCTAAACTAAGGAAATTAAATTTCTTCCTGATAAATTTATTGCTGATTCTTTATTATTTTACAAAAAAGAGCCTATTTATTCACAACTAATATTAAAACTTCTTTATCTTATTGTATTACTGAATTATTATAATTATATTACTTGATATTTATAACTAATCAGTTTTTCTAATTCAACATTTTTTTCAAAAAGACGAAACAATTTAGTTTTTCCCTCATTTTAAGAATTTTTGTATCAATAAATGTTAAATTAATTTTGTATTATAAATGTCAATTAATGATATAATGTTATCATCAACTAATGTTAATTTGACAATTGCACTAATTTTAATAATCAAATTAAAAAACAAATGCAATAAATAAAATTTTGGTAGTTTTAATAGGAACCCATGCGTGATAATAGCCTCCTTCATTTATGTTTCTATTATAAAAAGCATTCTAATTCTTTTCTGCAAAAGTTAATATAAAGTTTAAAAGTTTAGTAACTGGTTTTTATATACTGATACTTTTTTATTTAATTCAATGTGTAAATTCGCCATTAATATTTCTAAATTCATTATGATAGACACTATATATATATATGTATATATATATATATATATATTATTCAGAATGAAAAAAAATAAAGATAACAAGAGATAGTTCAATCTTTATCCTTTGAAAAGACTCAGCAAGCATTATACAGCATCAAAAGAATTATTTCACAAATTCAGTGACTTCTTCTAAATTATTTTCCCAAAGCTTTTTAAACTTTCACTTTTATTTTAAGACTTCTTATTATTTATTATCTCTATATAATTTGAAATATATATATATATATATATATATCTGGCTGAAATTTTCAATCGGCAATAAAATACTTTTTATTCATCTACTCAAATTCAAATACATCTTTTGAAATTTGCAGTGGAAGACAATTGATGTTAATATAGGTTTTTCCAATATTAATTCATTAATTAAATAAATTAAATTTTTAATATTTTAAATTCAGTTTTGGTAGATTATTTAAATAGAATTGAAATCAGCAGGCAATAGTTGAATCCGTAAAATACAAGGATTTCAATATTTTTAGGGTGAAGTTGAAGAATGTGTATTCAAATCTTCCGAAAATCAATAATTTTCGATTAATTATTTATATTGACTGTAAGTATTAATAAAAAGTAACTAAAATGAAAATTTTCTTTGTTGACATATTTAATAATTGACTTAATTTTTTTTTATATTTTACTTGTTCTTATGGCATTTTGTAAACAATTCTTGTCTGTTATTGCGATTTGGAAAATGTATTTTTCCTTATTTATTTTCATTATAAAAATTAAAAGAATGCTGATAAAGTGGAAGTAATTATTTTTCCTTCAAAATAAAGAAAACTATTAAAATAGAATTCAGTCTCTTAGATATATTACTAAGTATTTTTTGTGATGTTTGGATTTAGTTGCTATTTCATTAAAAAACATAATACTGTCATTTTTTTACGAAGGAATATAAAAAAAATATCGATTTCCTAAAAATTATTATAACTATAAACTCATTTTTAATTTTTTTACCATTTATTTTTGAATAAATCCACATTATTTATTAGATGCTCATAAAATATTCCATTATAATAATAAACTTACCAACAAAAAAATCTAAGTTCTTTTTTACCCTCCATTGCATCAATACTTATATTTAATATGCTCTCAGCTAAGACTAGGAGATGACTAGTTGATTGCCTTTTCGTTTCATTCTGGAAATTTGGATTCCTGCCAATTGGCATTCTGACACAGTATGTTTGAAAGCTTTCATACACACTACATCTTAACTAGATTAAAATAGGGCTACTACAAAGAACACGCTATTTCCTAAAACTATTGTAGGTTTATTCTCTACTTTATAACCAGTTCAGAAAGCTTTCAACTGTTATTAAGATGAGTCTTGAATAAGATGGATTTGATAATGAAATAAATATATGAGAGATTAGATAATGAATAATTATTAAATATAATTGATCTTTAAGATGTCATTTATCATATCTATTTTTATTAAACCCTAGTCTCATTTTATTTGTGTTTTAGAAATTTATCGATAATTAGAAATAAATGAGTTAAAAATTAAATTTTTATGCAATTTTTTGAATTATTATTTATTGTATTTAACAGTAATATATTTTATTGATACTTTTTTCCGAAGTCACAATTTACGAACTAAACCAAATAAATAGTATAAATTTATAAGGGCGTAACTGTAACAATGATAAAAATTTCCTTTTATTTTTGAAGTTTTTTTATTTATGTTTAGAAATTCACTTGAAAATTAGAAGTAACATACTTTTCTCCCAGGTTAAAGCTTTAAAACCAAACAAAATAAATAATTTAAATATGTAATACCGTATCACTAATAATGATGAATTTGTCTTTACTTTTTTATTATTATTACTAGATACTCCCTTGAAAATTAGAAGTCCCATTTTGGATGTGTTTTAGAAATAAATGTGTTAAATTTAATTTTTTATACAATTTTTTCGAAATATTATTTTTTTTGTACTTAACAGTAATGCAATTTTTTCGTTACTTTTTTTCGAAGTCACAATTTAAGAACTTAACCAAATAAATAGTTTAAATTCATAAGGTCGTAACTGTAACAATAATATAATTTCCTTTTATTTTTGAAGTTTATTTATTTATTTTTAGAAATTCACTTGAAAATTAGACGTAACATACTTTTCTCCCAGGTTAAAATACACCACCAAATAAATTCTTCTCTTAAAACATCTTATGCTCTACATATGTAATAATCTAAAACATTTAAATAAAAAATAATATAATAAATATTTCAAGATATTTTTCCATTTTTATTATGTATTGCATTTTACTTCTACTACTTAGCAATCTATATTTATATCAGTTTTATTATTTTAGTTAATATTTCAGTATTTATAGTAAGGTTATATTGTATTATAGTGTACAGAATTTATAATACCGGGTGTCCAGAAAGTCCCCGTACTCCGAATTAAAAAAAAATTTCCATGATTTTTTGAAATATATTAAATTTTGCCATACCAGTAATGAAACCATGAACATGCTTGAAGCTTTTTTCGGCGATCAATTTATCTCAAAAAATCTTTGGCCACCTCGATCCCCTGATCTAACCATCCCGGACATTTTTCTGTGAGGATATTTAAAGGACAAAGTTTATGGAGGTGATCCTCAAACAATAGATGATTTGAAAATCGCAATTACCCAAAGGATACAAGAAATCACTCCTAGCATGTTAAAACGCGTTTCGAAAAACACGCGCAAACGAGTTCAGCTTTGTCTCCTAGAAAGGGGTGGACATTTTGAACATTTATTATTAAAAATGCTTTTTATCATTGACATATTATTTTTAAGTCTGTTGTTTTTGTAAAATAAATTCACAAATCATCAGTACGGGAACTCTTTGGATACTTGGTGTAATTTTCAGCATTGTAATTAAAAAGTTTATGACATTAATATATTTGAAAATCATACACTAATTCATAATAAATAATAAATAAATAAAAGAATGCAAAATATTTACTTCTCTAAAGCAGTAATGAAAAATAGAGTATTTATTATTTCGTGTTATTGTTGGAGTGTAGTCACGTAAATAGAACAATGCTAAGATATTTTCAGCAGTTTTAGATTCTTTTCGCGAAAAAATGCGTTGCTAAAATTAAATTGCTCAAAAAAAGTTAACACAAGAGCTGAAATAACAAAGTTATAATCCTAAAATAATAGCTAATGCAAATAAGTAGGGGATGCATAAAAACATGCTTTAAAAAGTTAGTATTTGAAAAAATGTCATATAAGTTAATATCATTAACTTATGATAAAACAATTATAAAAGGTGTTTTAGCTATTTTTTCAAGGCCGAATAATGTAAATTTACATTGCTGGAAATGATTCTGCTGAGTTTTTTTTAATTCTTTATTTCCTGGAAAGCATAAAATGTTGTTTCTTCTTGAAGAGATTTTTTTAAAAGCTTATCATTCACAGTTTTTAATTAAATATTTTTGCATTTTGACTTCCAAAAATTTACATAAAGTTCAAGATGAGTCTATACGCATCGATAAACAACAAAATAGGTTCTACAAAAAAAATTCTACAAATGTAAAACAAACAAAAAGAAATTCTTTCATTCCTTTAATTAATTCTGAAAGATGGACTTTAAAAAAAGTAATTAAAAAAACTACAAACCTTCAACTTTTATATCCAAATACATTGTATTCCGCATGACAATGGGTGTTAATTTTTTTTATGAAATTTCTATCTTATTTAAATATTTTTCATTGCATTAATCTTAAACTTCTCCGTATTTGAACTAAATTTTCTTTCAAAATGTGCGACAAGCTTTTCGAACATTTCATTAAGAATTCCGTTTCTTCATTTCTTTGTTTTTGAACTTTTCAAGATCGAAAGTTGAAACAAAAAGCCCAAACGATAATAATAATAAACAACTAAACCGAAGAAATTGAGTTGAAAGAACTCAAATAATAATAAAAACAGATACTTATTTTTTCCCACGTCGTTAGATTTCTTTAAAAGCGATGCGTTTTCATTCTTCTTGATTAAGATGGTTATTCCCGTTCTAAGAAATTAAGTGTCGTATTCTTAGGTGTAAAAAATAAATTCTTAATGATTTATGTCGTGTGAATGTGAAACCCTCTTTTTAATTTAAAAACTTTCACGAATGGTTGTCTTGAAGAGAAATTATTAGAAAAAAAAGGTTTTTAACGAGTATATCTTTTATTGTTGTTAAATAAACAAGCTTACTACTTTCTTCAAATTTTATTCTTTAAAGGGTTTGAATTTCCTATTTTTTTACGCACGAAATTCCACTGAGATATCGTTTCAAAGATTCTTTGTTCAAGAGTGATAGCTATTAAATATCCTTTTAAAGTAATTGAAAAGAATAAAAAATTAATTTCGGTATTCCTTGACATTCAAGGGAGTAATTTAGAGTAAACAATTATATATCAAATTTGTTGATTCATTAATTTAATTAATTCCAGGAAAGTGATTTAAAAACTTAATTTGAAAAACTATCATTTTTACTGATGATAAAAGGACTTGTTTTTGACGAAGTTTGATTTTTCTTTCTTAGAAAATAAATACTTAATTTGATGAACATTTCTTTCGCTAATTCCTATTCACAGATCAGTTACATCCAGAAGTGCATAATAATATTAAGATGATATACAAGAAATAATATATTTTCTTTTATAAAAATTTAATATTTAATTAATTTAAAAATTCTTCTGATATTACTCCTAGTAGAGACAGTATAGTATAATTACATTTTTATTATTAATATATGATCTAATAATTTATTTTATTCTTACTGCTGAATTGTTTAAAATATTTTTATAACCCTGCAAATATGAAAAACTAATATAAGTTAGTTGAAGAAATAAAATTACTTTGAAACATTTTTAATAATAAATGATGTATAAAATTTACCATGTTGGGCTTAGATGATGATTAAAGGCAACGTTAAGTCGATAAATAATCAATAAATAAAAAATACGTTATTAAAGCTTACATGACGTGTTATGAAAATTGAAGGAATTGGTTTTGATCTTTCTCTTAATATAGGTTTTGATATTGCTCCTAAAATGTGTTTTGATTTCCTATTCTACTGATTGTGATTTATATATCATGATTTTTGTGGTCTGTATGAGAAATTTTTTATAATTTTATTCAAATGCAATTCTTTTTTTTTCTCTTCGGCATGGAGGACTTTGAAACCACGTCAAATATAACGTATCACAGAAACTAAGACACAAGAAGTCTTCGGCTGGTGGGTTCTAACTCTCAACCCGACGGATGCGAAGCTAGCGCCCTACCAACCAGACTATTCAAGTCATAATTCTGCCATATTGTTAAATAATAGATTATAAATGAAAAAAATTAAAAATTTAGTTCTATTTTAAATAATTTAAAATTAAAAATATATATATATATTTATAAATTTTTTATTATATATATATATATATATATATATATATATATATATATATATATATAGAGAGAGAGAGAGAGAGAGAGAGAGAGAGAGAAATAAATGAATTCGGTTTATTTCTATATCCTATCCTATTAACCAATTACGGATCCCAAAACAGAAGTTATTTATATTTCTACCAATCTATTCAATATTTCAAACATTTTTTCCTTAAATATTATAAATATTTAAAGAATCTTAATTATTAATGCATGTTATTATGATACCAATAGAGAAACGTTTTAAAATACGACAAATATTGGATGAAAGTATGAAAAGAGATCAAAGAAAGGAGAATTTATTTACAAATGACGTTGTTTTTCTATTTGATTTCAATTATAAATCTTCAGTATTGATTATTTTCGGCCTTCGGAATATCGATCAGCACTTACTACGAATTCCAAGTTTTTTCGGTAGTAAATATATTTAAGAGCCTCCATTTTTATACTCGAGACAAATAATACCTTATAAAATGCTATCAAAATATAGTGAAACGAATAAAAAAAACGAATTTCTAGATGGAAGTGGAATACTAACTAAAAAAACAGACGATAAATTGAACGGTACAAAATAGAGTATCCTTGGATCAGTAAAACTCTTGTTGAATCATTGATCAAAACAGTCTTTTGTGTTTCACGCAGTGGCAACGGTGTTATTACACGAGCAGATATTGCTTGTCTCGCAAAGCATGTCGGGAAAAAATGGCGCCTGAAGTGGAAGGGAGGGAAAAAATGATTTAGCGCCAGAAAAAAAAAGTAGGAAAACTGAACTGCACCATCAGCGGGCAATGGTACATCATTTATTAAATAGTACTGTTATTTTCCATGGTAACTGGTGTAAGCGGATGCTAAAGCATATTTGTTAGACTGTAATGCCTCGTTTCTGTAGTACAGAGAGGAAAAAGGTCTTTTGTGTGAACTGAATTGTGAACATAAAATTGAAAAAAATAAAAGATAGTTCAAATTACTGTCTTTGTTATGAAAGAATGTTCCTTTATTTAATATATTGTCCTCTATAACGTGATAAATTATATTGGTATAAACTATATTGATAAAATTGATTTGGTGTCCTTTATTGAAATCAATTTAATTGATTTTAAGGTTTGTGTAATTAAGTAGAGATGATGTCCTTTCAAAATGTGATACAATCGCCATTGTATATCTCATAAGAAGTGGTGATATACTTCAAATTCAGCAATGCCTTAAGGTGACCAGAGACCTTTAAAATTACGTTTTGCAATTTATCACCTAAACAATTGTAAATTTTACACGCATTAAGAGTAACACCATAGGATATGACACAGAAAGTTTTAAAACATTATATTCATTTATTTATGAGTTAAGAGGGTTAAATTATAAAACTAGCGATAAATAATGTTAATGCCGGCTTGCTGGCACAGAGGTAGCGCGTCTTCCTCGTGTTCTGGAAGTCCTGGGTTCGAGTCCCGGTTCGGGCATGGTTGTTCTTCTGTGTGCTATCTGTGAGATGTGTGAATGTGCCCCCCTGTAAAAAAGGGTTGTGCAAGCGAATGTGGTGAGTGTGTATCAAAGTCGTGGCCCTAGTTGGCGCTACTCAAATACAAGAGACGCTTCATTCGGCTTAATCTGCTGCTGGGTCAGCAGCGGGCTTGTCCATGACAAGTGCCATTTGACACAACAACAACAACAATAATGTTAATGAAAAATGTTCCAGGCACTCCAGATTTGTTCGAAAGCGCTCCAATTTTTATTATTACTTTCTCTAACCCTTTTGGAACAAAAGTTGGGATTAATCTTGACATTTGAGCGCGAAATATCAAAATTAACCAAAAGAACAACTCAAAACTACTGATTTTTTAAAAAGTTTAAGTAGTTTTGAGTTATTACATTGGTTAATTTTGATATTTCGTACTTAAACTTCAAGATTAATCCCAAATTATGTTCCAAAAGGGTTAGAGTAAATAATAATAAAAATTGGAGTGCTTTCAAAGAAATTTGGAGCGCCTGGAACATTTTTCATTAACTTTATTTATCACTATTATTATAATTTAACCCTCTTAACTCATAAATAAATTAGTATAATGTTTTAAAATTTTCTGTGTCATATCCTATAGTGTTACTCTTAATGCATGAAAGTTTCCAAATTGTTTAAGTGAAAATTGGAAAATGTCATTTAAAAGGTCTCTGGTCACCTTATATAAAAAATGATTATTATTTGTGTTGTTTCAGGCAGTATGTTTACTTTTAAAAATAAAGAAATATAAATTCTTTCTTCGGACGTTTTGCAATAAATGCAATCTCTTCCAAAAACAAGTAATATAGAAAAAATAAGTTAATTCCTTATAAGGTCAACAAATATTTTTTTTAAAATTTATTTCAGTTATATTTTATTAAATAATTACAATTGTTGTTGTTCCGCTTTACAACGTAAGAAAAAGTGTACTGAATTTTGAGGGTTGTTATTGTTATGCACAGCCAACCCCCCCCCCCCCCCCACTGAAAGTAACAGTATCGACAGGATTTGTTGTGGCCGACTGTGGACTGTAGCAATATCCATCCTTACTTTGCCCGCCCCTCAGGGGCTCACCTACTATAGGTGAGTACGGGTGTCCCAATCCCGAGGTTCCCAGGGATCTTTCCTCCATTTATATTTATACTCCTCTTCACCTTCTGCTGTCTGCTTTTTCTTCTATCCCTCGACGGCAAGCGAGGGAGCTCTCCATGAGAAGCTGTCGCCGCTCTGTTTGCTTCTTGCTTCTCATGGACAGCCAAAACCCCCACGTGTTGGCCGTGCGTGGCAACCCATTAGACGGGTGGTGCACTGTGGTCCCCGGTGTATCAATCGGCTAGTATCCTAACTATTTGGTTAGTCTGCTAGGGATCAAGCGAAAGGGTTACGCTCTGGGGCTTGGCGTTAAGGGTGGTCAACGTTCCTGGAGGTGACTCTGACCATATAGGTCTCGGCTAGCACCAAGGTAAGTGCTGAGGCTGGAAGCGTCCAGAGCCGGTGGCTGCCTTCCCTTGTTGGGCTCCATGGTGGGCGGTGCCGTCGGGGCCCGAATTACATTTGTTTCTTTGCATGGGATCTTTTCAAAAATTTTCTGGTGTCGAAATTGTTGAAGGAAATAATATAGACTTTTTATCTAAATTTGTAAGATACCTAATTCTGACAGCAACTAATAAATCTAGAAATTTGTCTTCGTTCTCTCCTTTTGCTCTTTATAAAGGAATTACTGGTATTGGAGGAGAACCAAAATCTGTTAAAAAATTAAGATCTGGTGATTTTCTTATAGAAACTTTGTCATCATCTCAAACAAAATCATTTCTCAATGCAAAATCTCTGCTTGGTATTCCTATCTCTGTTACTCCTCATAAAAGTTTAAACTCTATTCGAGGTGTAATATCTGAACCCGACTTGTTGAATACATCCGATTCTGATATTCTTGAAGGTTTCTCTGATCAAGGCGTCATTAATATCCGCCGTATTACTGTAAGAAAGGGTACAGAATTTCAGCCTATTATTCACATAATTTTAACTTTTAACAAAACTCAATTACCGAAGTCTATTAAGGCTGGATACTTGCAATGTCGTGTCCGCCCTTTCATACCAAATCCAATTAGATGTTACCATTGCCAACGTTTTGGACATTTGAAGACTGCCTGTCGAGGAAATATGGTGTGCGCTAGATGTTCGTCCGTTGGTCATTCTATTACTGATTGCCAACTTGACCTTAAATGTGCGAATTGTAAACAGCCCCATGAATCCAGCTCAAAACACTGTCCGATTTGGAAGCAAGAAAAAGAAATTCAAAAACTGAAAGCGCTGAAGAACATATCCTACGCCGAGGCACGTAAATTGTGTCAGCCAACAGTTGTTCCATCTTTTGCAAATGTAGTTCAGCAAAAGAAATCTATTGACACTGTAGAAAAGTTTACACAGACAGACACAAATATTACTAATGAATCACCTAAAAAATCTGTTTCAACACTTACTGACGATACAATATGCAACGTCACACGTCCTCCGAAAAAGAAAAAAGGCAAGCCGGATACTAACATTCATTCTAATGGAAATGCTCCAAACCCACTAAGTAGAGATTTTCATATGCATCCTAGAACCCCAAATGAAACTTGCCTACTAGAAACAATGCAACCGGCAGCTGCATATAATCCATTGTCAGAATCAATGTTGACAGATAATTTGCTCCCTGATTCTCAGGATACAGCAGAATCCGAGGATTTTATTGATTACGATCCAGAAGAATCTATAGACGAAGACTTTATAGATGATCAACATCTACGGCTATCATCTACTAATCGAGCAGTCTCAAACCTAAAATTTCATCCTGCTATTAAATCGAAGTTTATCAAAAAGCGGCGAAAGAAAAAAAGCTGATATTTAGTTCAGAACTGACTATTTTTACATTTACAATAAGATGTATTTATATACATATACCTTGTATTTTATATTCCTCAACTTTTTAAATTGTCTCACTATTTTCTCATATAATCAATCTTGTATTTGCTTATACCTCAGATTTTAAATTACCTTTTTTATGTATCATATCATTTACTCCAATTACACCATATGTTTGGCTCAGTATAACCAAAAGTGGTTTTTGAGCCAATAAACACCACATTCACTCACTCACTCACACCCTTACTTTGCCCGAATCTGTGAAACTAATATTCTCTTAGAGATGATTGGCCCCAAAGTGGTCAATTATTAACCACCTCCTCCTCCACAAAGGGTACAGCATCTTCAGAGGGTATGGACCTCAGAGCAGCCGAAGATAGAAGTCTGATTTCTAGTTCACACGCTTCAAAAACTTTTTGCGGAGCAGATTTCATTCATCCATTCGATTCATTTACTAATGCACTAGATCGTAATTTAGATCTGATATAGTGAAAGATCACCTTTGAACCAGTACTCCCTGCGGTATTACACTCGTCCTGAATGACTTCTTAACCACGACAGATTTAGCATCCGATACAAACATAGACAGTCTTCAGCTGGCGGGATCGAACTCGCAGCACAAGGGATGTGAGTCCAACCCCCTATCAACCAAGCTGTTTCCATTTAATAGTTACACTTACTATAAAGAATTCCTCAAAAAAGTATACTACGTTGAATTTTCAATGCCAATAGAGGATTCACTGCCAATTGAAGCAACGTAAATGTGTGAATTTTCTACCCCAGTTGGGATAACGCAATATGGATTAGAAATTTTTAATTTTCTTTCATCTATTGTTTTAATTCAAAAGTAATTTAAAATCAATCTGAAAAATCGATTTCATTAATAATGTTTAATTTTAAATACAACAAATATTGAGGAAATAAATAGAATCATTTGAAATAATCGGTCGAAAAGATAACATGTTTAATTTCATTGGCATAGGAAAAAAATAAACGTAATTCGTACTTATTTAGCGATGACAAAATGAAGAATTTTGGTGGGAAAGTTTGTTTTTAATTAGTTAATTAAAAAACCAATGCATTTATTTTTGAAAGAACTGAATTAACATCAAGTGTCATTCACAACAAGTGTAAAAAAATTACTTGAACTTGAATGGATGGATAAACAGGTTTTATTGAAG
>JAOUZG010037142.1:0-12603 GCA_026289955.1 Argiope argentata
ATATAGAAAGACAGACAGAGAGAGTGATTGGGAGAGAGAGAGAGAGCTAATAGTAGGAATTGAAAAAAGCAACCATAATTGTAGAATAAGATCCGGAAAACAAAAGAAATGCTTACTATCAATACACTGTCACTACATTTGAATCCGCATATAACTGAAATAAAACGTCTATCAAGTCAAACCTCGTCACTGCTTATACATTGAGTTTCTGATCGTATAGCATATGTTTTCAACATCCACCAATTTATTAGTACGGTATTGTGCATTTCACTAAGCTCTTCAGAATAAATACATTGACAGGTGTCTTCGATTAAACACCTAAATGAAACACATTGCTTTCCTCTTCAATGGAATTTCCCGATTACGATTAATCGATAGCTATCCGGAAGGTGACAGTGAAGTGCCGAAAGGGGCAATATGAGACGCTGAACTGAAATTACTACTGTCCGAACGAATTCCGAAGATCGATTGTTAATCAGGGGCTGTTCTGGAATGATTGTGGTCCACAACCACGTCGACAGCCTTTGTTCGATTCGATCTCGGAGGCCGCCCTGCCAGGATAATTGAAACGTTTCTCGACTGGAGAGGAAAAGTGAAGGTTAATTAATTTAATTACGGCTTCTGTTTCTGTAGGAATTTGCCGTCAGGTTATTGCTTTATCCTGGGAGGGGAAAAATGCTAACTTTTCCTGGCGGGGGATTAATTACGGGAGACAAAAGAAGTGTTTGATGACGCAAAATGTCTTTCGGATGTAGTTACATACGATTTGTTTTGATGCCCGTACTGGAATATCATGATGAACAGGGTTAGGGTTTTAGAAGATTTAATGAGATGATTTTTTAGTTAACTTTGAATAAGATCTGATAATTGAAGAATTATAGCGCAAGAGAAATGCTATATTTCAATGTCATTGTAAATTTCTGTTCTAGAATCACGATACTGTTGTTAAAAGTCCGGGATAAGTTTGTTCCATGAAAAATTTTATTTAATAAAAAGATTAAAAGGAAATCAGCTATGCATATTTCGATGTATCATGTCAGAACATCATTCCTTGAACGGCCAAGCACCACGTGCTCGCTCGAGCTAAATTACATTTTTATTCATTTCAATTGTTTCATTGGATTAGACGCTTTAGTATCGCAAACGATCCAAAAAAGCCTTTGTCTCGCATTTATTTTTTTTAAAAAAATATTACATTTCCTGTTTATTTCATTTCATGTAATCACGTGCTCACAATGACATTTTTCTAGGCTTTATTTGCCGTAGTCATTAACTTTTTTTTTCATCAGGGCTTTTGTAAACGCAGTGGCAACGCGTTATTAAAAGCTGATTTTTTTGAGATGCTTATGCAGGCAGTAAATAGTTTAATTTTCACCTACGGACTTTTGTTGACACTAAAAACCTCATCCGAAGAACAACATCATGTTCTGACATGATAACAAACAGCCAATAATAATAAAATATTAGAGGAGGGATCTTCTCTAAATTTTCCGCTTAATCCTCAAGGAAGGATTTTATCCCTTTTCTTCTGCATCGAATTGAAGTCCTTGGATAAGACCACGAATACTTACTACTGCATTGATGAAGGATAATTGAGAAATATGCATATTTAAAGTATGCATGTTATTGAATCAATATTTTAACAATATCATTGATTCCTTATGTATTCCAGTATAATCAATATAATTTAGTAAGCATGTGCGCATATTGTTTCTAAATTAAAATATAATAAGTAAAATGTGCCCTGTGAGCAAAAGAATTGCAAACTGTTCAACTCTTGAACTATGAATCACAAACACATCTTGTACCATCGAACACTAATATGAGATTTAAGATATTTGTTGTTGTAGTTTTCAGATTTCTCTTTACAGCGGAAGGAGAAGTGCAGTAGCTTCTGTGGGTAAGTCATAGAACAGACTCTCCGAACCGCCACGAAGGTATACGGATTAACCATCGATAATGAATGATCTGACCGCCGCAACAGCGATTAGCGAGAACTGTGGTTGAGTTCTAATGACCATCACCGGTCACGGTACAACCCTCCAGGAAGGAAGTACGTTCCGTCATCAATGGGAGGAGCTAACCCCACCTATGAGTGTACCTACCGGGTTGGTGATATCCAACCACCATACCGGAAACATATCATCCCCAATGACGAGGCGCCCTCGTGTGGGGGGGGGGAGCTTATGAGGGTATGGACCCTTGAGCAGGCGAGGGCTGAAGTCTGACTTTTAGCTCAAACACATCACAAACCCTTTTTACGAGACGGACGTCATTCACGCATTTAATTCATTCATCCACAGATCGTAATTTAGATCTGGAACAGAGAACGATCACCTCTGACCCAGTACCCCCAGTGGTATTACTCTCGACATGGAGGACTTTGTGACCACGACAACTTTAGTGTCCACCACACACACAATCTTTAGGCTTTAAACTCGCAGTTCAAAGAATTAGAATCCACCGGCCTACCACCCAAGCTATCCCGACCCCTAATATATTTATATTGCAACCATTTTGAAGTTATAATATCATGCTACGGATCATGAATGGAATAAAAGTGAAAATATTCTTTAACATCAAACAAAATAAATATTTAAAAAAAAAATTAAAATCGAAATAAATAAAAAAATTCAATTAATTGGTGAAGAAAAATAAGTTGAAAAATATTAACCAATAAAGAAAAAAATCTACCAATAAAGGAAAAAAAATCAAAAACTTTCTGATTTTGAATACACATTAAAGTAACTACTTATACTTCAATTGTTTAATTTTCATTATGTATTACCAGAAAATATTGTGAAGAGAACTTTTTAATAAATAGATACCAAAATAAGTTTAACTTTATATCATAGACTAACAAATCTGCTATCAAAACTTCAACTCAAAATATTAAAAACTCTCGAATTCTGATTAATTTTTAATGCAACCGCAACGATGCTGTCGGTTTTCTTCCAATATTTGGAACTCTCGCTCGTGAGCTTTTGTTTTATTTCTAAAGGGACTCGAGCGGTCCCTTTTTCATCAGAGTTGTCGAAAATGTTTTCAGAGATCGCGAAGAGGCAGAAAAAGTTGACTTCGCCTTTTCAAGAAACCAATACGCCGCTGTCAAAGCTTCCACGGCGGAAAAAGTGAGGATGATAAATGTTTTAAAAGGGATGCAATCGATTTCGGGAAAAGAATGCGCTGCACAATGGAATTTCCCATAATGCCCCTGCCCATTTCGAGTGTCAAAGCTGGGAAATGGTTTTTATAAAAAAGGACTACAAGAAGTGGAATAAAAGTTTTCTTTCCTAACGGGATGTGAATGTTTAGTACTTTTCCGATAGTAAATATAGATGGGGAAAAGCTATGTATGTATCTAAACACCATCAATACTAGGGTATGGAACATTTATTTGTGATACGTATATAATTCTGTAGATAACAATTAAATAATATTTTTTCTGTTTTTACTGGTAATGAGCTTTTGTTTTATTTCTAATTGATTAAATTTGTTCCTTGTTAATTTACAACTCATCATTAAACAAACAGCATTATACAGGATGTCCAAAAAGTTCCCGTACTGAGGATTTGTGAATTTATTTTACAAAAACAACAGGTTTAAAAATAATTATTTTTATGCCAATAATAAAAAGCACTTTTAACATAACTAAGGAAAAAATACTGAACTTACTTTTATTATAAATGTTCAAAATGTCCACCCCTTTCTTGGAGACAAAGCTGAACTCGTTTACGCATGTTTTTGGAAACGCGTTTTAACATGCTAGGAGTGATTTCTTGTATCCTTTGGGTGATTGCGATTTTCAAATCATCTATTGTTTGAGGATCACCTTCATAATTTTGTCCTTTAAATGTCCCCACAGAAAAAAGTCCGGGATGGTCAGATCAGGGGATCGAGGTGGCCAAAGATTTTTTGAGATAAGTAGATCGCCGAAAAAAGCTTCAAGCATGTCCATGGTTTCATTACTCGTACGGAAAAATTTAATATACTTGAAAAAAATCATGGAAAATGATTTTTTTTTTAAATTTGGAGTACGGGAACTTTTTGGACACCCGGTATTTAATTAGCTTTTAACCGCGACTTCGTACATATAGAAAAGCACACAACTAACAAAATACAATTTATTTACAGTGTGTACCTGAAAAAAAGCAAAACAACAAGTCAAGTCCTTATTTCTTTAAAATCGTCAAGTCTATTTGATTTATCGATCGAGATTGAGTTAGGTACAACAGTATTGTAAACATAATTTTTTAAATTTTAATTAGAATGAAAATTCAGTTGTCAACAATTACAGCAAATGGCACATGAGGGAATTTTCAACGCGTATTGGCTAATTGGGGCAATGCAAATGCGTGATTTTTCTACGCTAGTTGCGGTAACGCAATACAATTACAGAATAAAGGAAATTTTTAATTTCCTTTATTCTGTTTAATTTTCATTCGAAAGTACTTCAAAATGAGTCCGAGAAATCAATTAACTTACAATATTTCAATTTTAAGAGCATAAAACACTAAGAAAATAAATAGAATCATTTAAAAAAAAGCTGAAAGATTAAAAAAAATTGTGCATTTTATTTCATCAATTTATTTTAAAAACTTATAGTCGATAGTTTTTTTTTGTATTTTTGTGTATTAGCATTATTAATGTTAAAAATAATATTTTATAAAATATTATTCTTTACAATAATAATGCCATATATATAATTTTAAAAAATAGACCAGAACAACAGTGGGTATATGAAGTGGAAAATAATAACTAAAAAAGATTAAAATAAAATATGCTATGCATATTTCAATGTATCATGCCAGAACATCATTTCCTGAACGGCCAAGCACCATGTGCTCGTGCAAGTTGTATTATATTTTTATTCATTTTAATTGTTTCGTTGAATGAGTCACTCTAGTACTGCAAAAGATCCAAAAAAACATTGTCTCGCATTGATTGTTTTAAAAAAAATATCGCATTTCCTATTTATTTCATTTCATGTAATCATGCGCTCAAAAGGACATTTTTCTAGGTTTTATTTGCTGTAGTCATTAACTTATTTTTTTTAAATCGGAGCTTTTTTAAACACAATGGCAACACGTATATAAAAGCTGGTTTTTTGAGATGCTCAAGCATATAATAAAATTTTTATTTTTCGCTCACTGATTTGTGTTGATTATTTTTCACCTACGGATTAAAATGTTTATTTTTAGCCTGCGGGTTTTTGCTAGCGCCAAAAACCTCATTCCAAAAACAACATCAGGTTTTGATATGATAATAATTTGTCGAAAACATTATACGCTTAACGAGGACAAAAACAAACTGAAGTCTTACTCATTTAGAAATGGGGAAAGGAAAGATTTTTTGGCGAGAAAATTGGTTTTTAATTAATAAAAAACTAACCACTCAATTAACCGGAATTAATAGTACAATTTGTCGTATTTTAGACTATAATGTATATCTGTGCTAAATTTCATCCAATTTCGTTCAGCCGTTCTGGCCTTATTAACTCATATTATCCATTCATACAAACTTTCACATTTATAAGAGTAGTATAGACAATGGTAACTCATAAAAACAATTATTAATTATATTGAATTTGATAAGACAATTTCAGATTAAAAGTGGAGTTTTATGCCAAATTCTGGTTTCAGTTGGTGGAGAAAAAAGTGTCTAAATCAGAAATCCCATTTTTGGATACTATTAATGAATGCCAAGAATTAAACGCCAAATAACTCGCCAAGGATGACACGATACATTCAGCCAAAATGCTAAATTCAAACCAAAAGTTAATATTTTGTAACCATTCTACGCCATGTAAGACTTTTTCAGCGATGGTCTTTTTTGATAAACTAGGCGATAAAGTTTAGGAGAGACTATTTCCACTTGTTTAATATTGTTTTTAATTGAATGAAATCTGACTAGTTTCTGACTCAAAATTAAATCCTTACATTCTTATTTTATCATTAAGGTCAATGAATATGACATTATAAACAATGATATAATCACATATCTGAAGAATTTTTAATTCTAATTATAGTTTTATTGAAAACATTATTATTTTAATCGATGCGATTTTTAATTCGCCATTTACCGTAAGAAGTTTCATTTTAGCATAAAAATCAAATATAAATTGCTAAAAATAGACATTAGGTAAATATTTATCTAATGATTTATTAATATTTTTATTGAATATTTAGAAATCCCAGTGCACCATTAAGTATCACACGGGGCTTTCAGAAGTAAACAACACATTTCATAAAAACATCAAGTAAAGAATAGCTAATAAAGCATCACATTAGCTTGGGTAGCCCCTTTTGACAGGGAGACACTTTCAAACAAATCACAGATAGAAAAGATAAAGAAGAACCATACCCGAACCTGGACTCGAAACCATGATGCCCAGACTAATTAATATTGCTTCTTCTTTATTGAAATACACTCTTTATTCTTATTTGTAATTCATAGAATTTAGTTTAATCAGTTTTCATTTAATAATATATCCTTTAACCCTTAAATTTTAAAATCAAAGTGATGAATATTACAATAGAAATAAATTTCAATTATGCATCTTTTGACTTATTAATAAACACTGTTCTTGGTTTAGTTTTATCGGACATATGTTATTTCAATATTATTTCTCAATTCCTTAACTTTTACTAATTATAAAGAATGATTGTGTTTATTTACTGATTGTGTTTATTTACTTATTTACTGACCAAATATAGACTAGATTATTTCACAAAGAGCTATTAAATTCGATACAAACTTTAGAACTTGGGTATGTGCATTTTTGATTGAGGTTTTAAAATTTTAATTCTTCAAAAATGAACAAGATTTCAAATTTTGTTTTCTGTATTATAATTCGAAAATATCCCTAAGCAAAGAACATTTTTCGTCATTTTAAGATAGATAATTTTAAAAATTACATAATTAATTACCTTGCAAGTTTTTCTTGAATTTCGTTGGGTTTTTTAAAAAAAATCATAATTTTCAACAAAAGATTGTATTTCTACGGAAAATCCAAACCATTTACATTATTTCGTCAAATATTTAATTGCGCTGACGTAACTGCATTTAATTGTATATTCAATGACGTCATCTGTGATCTTTTTTCATGCCATTTCATATCCATAACGTCTCACCGCTTTAATTCTGCAATTGATTAGGACTCTAGTAAATAATAAAAGTATTAATATAATTGTAATATTTCTGTTGCCACCTTTGAATGAAAAAAAATCTTTTCGACTTGAAAATAAATTTTATTTTCGAAAACGCAAAAGCAAGAAATAAACTTGCTCGAACAGTGTTAAAAATTTGTAAATATTGCCATCATATACTACTAAGTTTTATTTCTTCTCTATTTTTACTGGAACATTTAACGACGATATCATAGAAACAACAAATTTTACTTATTGTAGATATCAGATAAACAATTTTTATTTTCATTTCAAACAACTGCCATTTCAAAAACAGCAGACGATATTCTTAAGCTCCACAGAACACGAATTCCATTTAAGAACATATTTTTCCCTCGGAAAATACTCGAGTGTAAACGATGAAGATTTTCCGAAGATTTTCATATCGAGCATAACCATCAGAAATAATTGAATTTGTTCTGGCTCTTCATCGCAAAACTCATTTTCCCAGCATAGGAAGTCATTTTTGCAGACGTTTCCATTTTATTTTACTTTCTTTAAACAAATTACTTCGCTGTTTGATCGTGTTCCATTGTTAACAGATCTTCATGTCCTATATATTATTTTTATGGAATTCTACAATCCTTTATAGTCATTTTTAAATCGAATATTATTATATTTGGTTCTATAAGGTATTTTTATTAAAATATTTTTCCTTTTTAAATAGTTTTATTCGAGATAAGTTAGTTTGGATTCTTTAAAATTATATCCTATATCTAAAAATCAAATAATTTATTCTGTGCATTAATTGTTTATAAAATTTATTGCTGATAGCAGTACAATTTCCTGAAAAATATATTCAATTTAATAACATAATATTTATTTTAGTTATATATTATAGTAATAAAAAAGCATGTCTATTGCGAATAAAAAAATTAAAACACGAAATTAATTTTGATTCAAAGTCAAGTCACCTTCTAGTAAAAGTACACTTATTCACAGTTCAGCTAAATGTAAAATGTATGATTATAATCACAAATATAAGAAAACATTCTAATATTATATTATTTCCAAATTTAATTATTTATTATTATATATTGTCACTACAAAGGGCGATTCTTACATCAGTTTGGAAAAGAATTGCTTTTATTTCCATTATTAAACAATTCTGTGTTTTTTTTGAAAATATTGTTTTTAATATTCTTGTTATCGATTGAAATATAATAATTAAACAAAATATTTTATTATTAATAAAATATTAAAATTAATTTATTTAATAAAATATTTAATTATTTATTATATTATTCTTTTTATACTATTAATAATTTATTTAATAAAATATTTTATTATCAAAATATATAATTGAAAAATATGTTTTATTTATGACGGTAAAAGCAGGTGGTAAATCGAGAATCGTCTGCTTTTAAACTGTTCTATTAAATATTCTTAACAGAATTTTTTTAATGTGTTCTGGTAACTGTGTTTTCGTCTGTAATCGTAAAGTGTTTTAATATTCGTGTACATTTGTCAGTTGAATGTAAAAATAAATTGTTGGATTTGTGAACGAATTATTATACCGTTTAAATAAAAAAAAACTAACAAATTTAATGCTACATTATTTAAAATTAGTTATTTATTTATAAGTAATCATAAGTGTAATATATTTGAATTAATTTTGAAAAGATAGTTGTGCACATTTATTTAAAGTTTGAAGTTCGTGATATTTATTTTGTTTGTTTCACGTGATTCTTTTTATTTATTTATATGCTTAATTTTGTATCTTAATTGAATAACGCTATAAAAGTCTTCAAGTGATTGTTAATACGAATGCAAACACTTTTGTAATATGTAATGTCTGGCAAATAATTATGCAAAGAAAGAATGGGCAATTCAAAATATTTTAAAATACAGCTGTTGTCATAAAAAACTACAAACAATATTTACTAAATATTTTTTGATATCACTTATTAAGTTATAAGTATTATTTTTATTATTGAAAAAGACTTCGCTAAAAATGTTTAGTTTTTAAATCGGTATAAATTTTATGTTTTCAGGAACGATTTCCAACAGCGAAATGGAATTCTAAAAAAAATGGTGGTAAGCTTGATATTACAAAATATATTGGGAAGAAATCTTCTTCGAAATCTTTTAGACACGTAAAACCTGATCTGAAAATGCCAAATTTATTCTCGGAGAGTGTTTATTAATATTTAATCGCCTATATCGTATTGCCTAATATATTTTTAATGACTGTTAAAAACCGAAATTATTAACTTAAAAATTTATTCCCTAAAGCTAAATAAATGGCATCGTTAGCAAAGAAAAAAAAGTCTTATCTTTTGAAGTAGAAAGTCATAATCATTTTATGCCGTGAAAATATTGTTTACTAGGAAGATATAATAAGATAAACTTCTAAACCAAGCAAGCATAGCGGGAATTTTTTATCTAATCCCATGGTAAAATTACTTCGATTTTGCAGTTCCTTATCTATCGAATGGCTAATTCGAAACAACTAATATCAAAGCAAAGTTGCCATTCAAGTAAATAAAAAAAATCCATGATTCTCTGAAACCGTGACCGTAACAACATATAAAAAAAGGCGCTAAAAAGATATCTAGTAAATCTCGCTTAGAGGCAAGATGAAATCGCATTTTTTTTAATAAAAAAAAAGAAAATAAATAACGGAACAGTTTCTAAACCTGCCTCCCAAACCATTCTAAATAATCGCTTTGAAGAAAAATCGAATATCTGAACTAAAAGCGATTTGTTACAGACGATTTTTTTCGAACATATGCTGGAGTTAGATAAGAAGACATATTTATTTTTTTACTCGCTAGGGAATTGTATAAAGAATTCTCGATTGAAGAAATTTTGATGGAATTGAATCTTTCTTTTTCTGTAGATAGAATGAAATGATGTAGACTAAAGCGTTTAATAGTGGTATAAATGTTCCTAAAACTTATCAGTAATATTTTAGTTTTTTTTTTTTTTGAAGCTGATATTAAGGAATTTAAAGATATTAGATAAATGGATGGATTGAAAATTCTTCGAACGTGTACGTATATATGTATCTTTTTTCTTTCAGAGAAAAAAAAACTTAAAAATAACAAATAATTTTATATAAAAAATTAAAAATAATTCTTAAGCTTAAACTTTTTTTCTGGGAATCCCAAATTTCAAGTAGAAATAGGAAAAAATATTTTAGTGAGAATGAGAAAATGTTTTTCGGAGACATCTTAGGCTACCTCTAGTCAGTTTTTAATATTTATTTAACTTATTTTTTATCATACCTCTACAGTGGAGTCTATTCATCTTGCCGTGTGTATCCATCACTTTTATGAATGAGACATGGGACATTATTAAATATTATTAAATGAGACATTATTAAAACATTCCTGATATGTCATTCTTTTGAAGCACAAAAGAATCCTTTCTTCAGTATTCGAAACAAGTGATAAAAAAACTTAAGTCGATTCCTAGTAAGATCAACAAAGAATTTTTTTATTTTAGTTACTTTGTATTAAATAATACAACAATTACAATTGTTGTTCTCGTGTTCCGCTTTACAATGGAAGGAGAGGTGCAGTAGCTTCTGAGGGTATGGACCCTAGAGCACCCGAAGGCAGAGGCCTTACTTCTAGCTCACACACGTCACAAGCCCTTTTTACAGAGTAAACTTCCCTCATACATTTCATTCATTCATCCTTAGATCGTAATTTAGATACGAAACAGAGAACGAAAAATTTGCTCAAAATTTTTGCTCAAAATTTGATTTAAAAAATCTACATACTTGCTGTCTTTACCACATGCCAAATTTACTCCACTTAAATGAAAGCATTTTTTTAGCCTCTTTAAGTCTCTTCAAAGATAGACAGGCATCATTTCGAAAAAGTGTTTTTTCAATTCAGGTAGATTTAAAACGTGGATATATGTAAAAAAAAATAGGGTTCCAATTCTCTGACGATTACAAAACTTTATGCTCTTTATATCCGATAAAGTAAAAAGAAACATTCAAAAGAATTTTAGTTTCAATAAAGTTTATTTTTAATTGTATAACTATAATTATTTTTAAGGCAAGTGCCATTAGTCACAACACAACACAAAACAAAACAGATAATTATTTTTTTCAGAAACTCGCTTATTTCCGGAAGAGAATATTTCTAGTAAATACTCTATATTGAAAGGAATTAGAAAATTATTCTGAAAACGATGTTATGAGATAATTTATTTCTTCTTAAACACTTCTTATTTAATACGTTTCAAAATAATAATTAATTTGCATTCATTTTTAAGTATTTTTAAGTTATTTAAAATTTAAATTAGAAAAAAGTTTTTAAGTAGTTAAGTAATCTCAGTTAACGTAACTTTGTTCTAAATAAGAGTTCTATAAATTTTTAATTTCAATTTCTACATGACCAAAATCAAGAAATTTTTTTAATCTTAGTTAAAATTAAAATATTTAAGTAATCTTAGTTAATGCAACCTTGTTGTAAATTAGAGCTCTATAAATTTTTAATTTCAATTTCCACATAACCAAGATCAAGAAACTTTATAAATCATGCCCAAGTTCTTCTTTAAAATAATTGATATAACTTTGTCGCTATTAAAGTTTTTATAAATTTTCGTCTTTAATTCGGGATCTTTAAAGTAAAATAAATTAAAGCAATGAATTGGGAAAAAAGTGAACTAATTAGTATAAATATTTAATCCAGCCACTTTTATTCTAACGATATATTAGTGGGTAGAAAGAAAAAAGAAGATTAAAGGTCCCACTTAACTAGCTTAACTAGCTCCCATATTTTTTATTTTCTTCGGCAAACGATAAATTTTATTAATTCATTGCATCTGAAGAGAATATTTGAAGCAAAAACAAGTTTAGGTTAATGAATATTTTGTAGGAAAAAAACCACAGATACAAAATTGTTTTTTTTTAAAATGGGTCTCTGAAATGCGATTAAATATTTTTGTTACTCGTGGAACGACTTCTAGACACCCATAACGTCTCGTAATATTGGTCTGACGCGAATTATTGCTATTTTTCGTGATATTTTTTGCATTCAGCTCAATGTAGCGTTAGTATAATTTCAGATTATTTTTAATTAACTTTTATATATAAATAGAAATATAGATACTTTTAGATTTTGCAATTTCGTCCTTTTTTATAGAAGTATAAAAAAATTATAGAAATTTTCAAGAAATTAGAACTTGGGAGTTTGATTAATCTTTATATTTCGGACATCAACGGGTTGGAAAAATACATTTTAACCTTCTTATCATGTGAAAACATGATTTTGCTATGATTTTGAGGTTATCAAATGAAAACATAATTTTGCTTTGATTAGGAGGTTTTTAGCATATGAGAACATGATGCTGCTTTGATTAGGAGGTTTTTATCATATGAGAACATGATGTTGCTTTGTTTAGGAGGCTTTTTTTATCAAATGAGAACATGATGTTGCTTTGATTAGGAGGTTTT
>JAOUZG010037148.1:0-10583 GCA_026289955.1 Argiope argentata
AAAATAATAAATGCGAGACAAAGTCTTTTTGGATCGATTGCAATACTAAAGTGACTCATTCAATAGAATAATTAAAATGAATAAAAATATAATCTAACTTGCACGAGCACGTAATGCTTGGCCGTTCAAAAAATTATGTTCTGACATGATACATTGAAATATGCTTAGCAGATTTCATTTTAATCTTTTTTTAGGGATTCTTGAACTTCTTAATGATTCATATGTAAATTTGAATAGCATTTTTTAAATTGAAAAGTAAGTGTATAAATAATGAATTCACTACACAGAAATATATATATCATTTTGGTGGATAATTTCAATATATTATAATTATATAATATTAATACGTATAACTTTAGCAGATAATAAGTCACTGATATTTTTAATCTTATAAAACAAATTATTTTTAAAAAGCACAATAAAGCGAAATTCCTTATTTTTGGTGACATATAATTAATTATAACCTCGGTAAATTATCAAAGAATTTTAAAATTAATCCATTAAAAATATTGTAAAATTAATTACCAAAATCGATTAAAAGAGGACTTCTCGCGCATGTAACATCGAAATTCTTACCTTATGTTGTTATAAAATATCTTTTTTTTTGCTTTTTATAAAACGAGCAAAGATACCAAGATTGATTCGGTGCATGAGTTATATGTTCGGTGCGATGAGTTTATTTCATTTTAATCTATTTATTTTTTATATATATAATACTAAAATATTATAGAAAGCGTATAGCTGCGGAAACGTTTCTTATGTAATTCTTATGTAGTAAGGCCATTGTTTTATGATTATTATATCAATCCAAATGCAACATTATCCAACAATACGTTATGCCACGATTGCATTCAATAATACAAATTTTATATCACAATAATCCCTTTTTTACAAAGATAAATTATTTGTACTAACTGTACTAATGTCTCATGAATTTTTCACTTTAAAACAAATAAATATTTAAGTCTGGATGTCTCTCTGTGTATCTGCCGCCATTTTTCCTCACAAATTGTTGAAAGTTATACGGTACAATTATAACTTGAATGATAAAATTGTGCATTTGGGGGATATTTTTTTAAATTTTAATTTTTAAAAATTATATGAAATTTGAATGTTTTCAATGATTTTTTCACCACTGGCTTCTAAAAAAAGAATAATAGATGAATTAATGAAAGGTACAAACAAAAGTAGCGAACCTGGTAAGAACATGAAAGCCTCCAGAGAGCAAATGATTTTCTAAAGTTAAATCCAGCTAACTGTAAAGCCTACAGATTTCGAAAAAAAAATTTCATTATTGTTGTCCACTCAACTAGGCAGATTCTGATATTTTTCTTTGACGACGTCTGACTCATTAAACATTTACAGTAGATGTGGATTTCGCTAAATGTCATGACACCTCATAAGTCGTGACTTCGGAATCTATTCCTTAGATAAATCTTATGAATATCAGCTGATGATTTCAATAGATGCAGAAGAAGTAAGGATTATGCAAATTAGAATCTAGAGAAAGGGAGAATTCTCTGTCTCTTGAAAGCATTTTTATGATCCGAAAAGTTTAATCCATTGAATGATCAAATGCATATCCCTTATACAACCAATAAATACCTGTCTTCTTATGATACTTTTGGGATTTTATATTACCATCTTTAGTATTATTTTTCTAAGATGAAATATATACCAACAATAAGGGAAAACGGATAAATTCCATTTATGTTTCACAATAATATGTAATTTCAAAAATTGTACTCTGTACTTTGATATTTATATTAATAGAATTCGATTTATTTTAAAGGCTATGTAGTGCGTTACTTAATGATATACGGAATAATTTTATGATTGATTTATAAAGTTTACTTTCTTCTATAATTTTAATTTTTACATGTTCTTAAATTTAATTAGGCTTCTACCCTATTAGGAAAGAGGAATCTACTGTCGAAATTTATAGAATTTGTAATTATACGTTGCTTTAAAATATACAAAGCTAAAGTTTTAATCGATGATAATTTTTTATTCCATTTGAAAGGCAACATATGTAATGAAAGCAAAAAAAAATCAATAAATAGATCCCTTAAAACTCACAGTAACGATATATGAAACATATCAAAAGCTAATAGGAAATAATAAAGATAAAAACTTTTTAATTTTATAATTGGAGTTTCAGCTATTTAAATATTTCTTATCCAATAGAAAGTAACTTAAAAATAAATATAACCTTTACTTTCTGTATCTATATTGCTATTATAAATGTAAAAGTTTGGATAGATATTGTCAGTCATTCACGCAAAATGATTGAACGAAACTGGATGAAATTTAGTCCAGAGATAAATTATAGATAAATCGAGAATAGAATATCGGTAACTATTTATTCCGATTAATTGAGCAGTTAAATTTTTATTAATTAAAACTAACTTTCCCGCTAAAAAATCTTCATTTCCCTACCGCCAAATGAGTAAGATTTCATTTGTTTTCTCCCCACGCTAATGAGGTTAGGTTTAACATGTTTTCGACAGATTATTTCAAACGATTCTGTTTATTTTCTTAGAGTTTGATGCATTTATAATTAAACAGTGCTAATTAATCGATGTTTCGAATTCATTTTAAAGGGCCTTTGAATTAAAATGAAACAGTATAAAGGAAATTAAAAATTTCTAATCTGTGTTGCTTTACCCCAACTGTCGTAGATAACACTCATTTTTGCGTTGCCTCAAATGGTGATTAAAATTCACGCATGTGCAGTGTGTTATAATTGCTGAAAGCTGTATTTTCATTTTAATTAAAAGTTTAAAAACTATTTGTATAATACTGTTGTAGTTATCTCAATCTCGATCGATAAATAAAATAGATTTCACTTGATTTTAAAGAAATATTCACTGTATTTACTGCTTTGCTTTATTTTTGGTATACACTGTAAATAAATTGTTTTTGGGTTAATTGTGTGTTTTGACATGCCTACGAAGTCGCGGGTAAAAGCTAGTAATATATAAAGTGCTTTAATGTAATTTTTATTTACAGATGCCAATTTATGCAATTGTTAATTAAATTTGTTAATGTTAGATTTATTTCAGCAATTAGACAAATTATTGATTTTTTTTCCTCATTTGCGTTGCCCTACTCTTATGAGCAGAATATTGCGGGATAAAAGGAAGAGGAAAACTCTTCTTTGACATTCTCAGCTAAGCAAAAAAGATTCTGCCTATTTACTATGATATAAAACCTTGTTCTAATGGCATAAATTAATCTTAAGTAATATAAACTACCTTTTATCCTAATAATTTACCGCTCTATAACCTTTTTTTTTATTTCATAATTTGGACGTTTTCTGGTTAAAGCATACGAAAATATTCTGCACATATATATATATATTTAAACCTATCTTGAAAGGATTTTTTTTATTTACTGGTAATTAGTCCTGTTAGTATTCACTATCTAAATAGGCAGAACAAACTGGGACAAGCTATTTTCCTCTCTATAATTTGCAATTCCACATTACTTAAAATTAAATTTCAATCTTGAGTTTTGAGTTGCTAAAGATACATTTCTTAATTCATGCTCATTCCTTTGAATATATTAGCACGAAGCTATATAAAAATTGTTCAAATGCGATACGCTCAGTGATATTTGCGTAATTATGACCTTATTGTACGAACATTTTATTTCCTTTAGAAAATTCCGATGTAAATAGATGACTCCCAACAACATTTAAGTCATTCTAAGAAAATTAAAAGTAACCTTTTTCCTAATTTAGCAGGATAATTCTGAATTTCAATTGTATACAGAGAAAAAAAGCTAATATAAAAATAATACATTTAATTACACTAAAAATAATTACATAACGTCCTTTTACCAAACTTTTTTTATACATATAAAATGCTCCTTAGCAAGTGCAATCACGATTTTCGATTCCTTTTTGATGAAATGTTTATGCATGGACAAAACATAGGAATGTGAATTAAATATCCTATAATATTAAATACATATTATTAAATAGTTCGGGTTTATGAAAGAATAATAAGAATTCAGTTTTAAAAAAATCAATATTTGGAGGAATGTTTTAAATTTTCATAATAAAGTTATATTTAATATCATTAATTTATATGAAAAAATATGAAAAAGGAGAAATAGTAAACGCAGTTTTAAACTATTTTATTTATATTTCTTTAATAGTTCCTTCTATATTGATTTGGGGCTGTGGTGGCTGGTCGTAAGTTGTCGACTCGTGAGCCGTAGTGTTTCAAGTTCGAGACCCGATTCCCCCAAAGAACCGTTGTGTAAGGGGTTCATTTGCCCGTCAAATCCGCCGGAGTCAAACGTCTTCCGCTGGTGTGGTGTGGTGTGGAGAGGGGGGTGTATACTAGCTCAGGTGTCGTTCTAATTATCTGATCGTGGTTCAAAATTACGAGATCCATCCCAAAAAAGCTTGAATGTTAACAATGGGGTGTTAATGTAACAAACTAAAATAACTATATCCATTTTTTAAATACTTAATAATGCAATTGTCTCTTACTATTATTTTATTATCATGGTCTTGTCTAAAATATTCTACTCTAGCTTATGCCCTATATAGTTTGCTTGAATATAGTATTCCATGACTAAAATTCAAAAAATTCTGTGTGTTTAAAAAAATTGAATAATATCTACAACTAGTTTTGTGGTCAATGTTTGTTTTTAACTCGCAACATTAAAAAAAAATCAGAGGTGATGTTTACTTGAATAGCTTACACAATGATGGAAATATTGAAATACAATAATGTATCTCGCAGTAATTGCTAAATATTACTCCAACCGTTTTTGTAGCACTTCTGCTGTATCAATTATTCTAATCCAAACTTTTATAAATTATTTTATAAACTCTAACTACGTTTTACGAGACGCAGGATGATTCAGTTTTCATCCATTTAAATTTTCCGCGAACAACATTTTTTTTCTGCAATAACCATATTCCCTCTCCTTTGATCTCTTTTCTTTTCTTTCTTTTTTTTAATTTGAGGGAGGGCTATTATTTGCATCCACTATTTCATAAGTCCAAGGAGCTGGTATACTGTGTAATGTCTTGCTAATCAAGAAGGAAGTTTCCAGCTTTAAATGAATAAAAAATTATCCATCATTGTTTGTGAAACTCAATTTTTCTATGATTCAAGCTATGATATTATATACGTCTTTAATTCTTTTCACTGCTTCCCAAATAGAAAATAATACTCTACTAATGTTCTGGAGTTTCTTTTCTTTCATATTTTTAATTCATTCGAAAAAAAATATTTTGTTCATTAGAATTTTGAATATTTTATATTTGTATCTCAAAAAAAAAAAAATGGGGATCACCGAGAAAGATTTTTCCCTTATTTGAAACCAGCATACCTAATTAGTTAGAAAATTCCAGTCATCATTTTCTTTTTGTCGTTGTTGATATATTAAACTTCATTGCAAGATGATTTTTCTATTTTAATATCTGAATATTAAATAAAATTGGTGTTATAAATGATATAAAATAAAATATCATGATACAAATTCTTCCTAAGCACCAGTCTTACTTTCCCCCATCATATTGAACGCAGAAAATATTTTGTATTGTTCAAAAGTATTTTTTCCCTCATTTCTTAACAATGTGAATGCTCTAGGAGCCATTAGATGGCGTTGGTTTCAAGTAATACCAAGTGACAAGGGGGGGGGAAGACTTATAGTACCTTATTACCGTAGAGTAGAGTTAGTCCACCTGTGTTTTTGTGAAATTCAAAACACAAGCAAAGCTACTAATCCATAATAGCTCCGTACAACGAATAGCAGGATTTGGCTTAAATACTGTTTATTCAAGGGATTCGAAGTGAAAACAAGTGATAAAACGAAAGTCCTCCGTTCGCTGTAAAGATAGGTTGATCATAAGTTTCATTAATGATCAGGTTCTTAACAGAAAGCTTTGTGAGTCTCTGTAATCGATATTTTTGACAATTAAATCGCATTAAAAAAATTCCTAAACGACTTTTACTATCTTATATCTATTTACATTCATTTATAATTAATAACTTAAAGTTGTATCAGTTTTCTCCAGACAATTTTCAGTATACTGATATTTTATAACTGAGAACTATTTCAATATTAATGTATAGTAGTTAAATTCAATCAGAATAAGGATTTTTCCTAATTTTAATAACATCTTCATTAAAAGCATGTTTTTAGAAAGGGTGAAATGTCAATCATTAGTAAGTTATTTATTAGTAAAAGAATACCATTTATATTTGTTCATCTGTTTGCCTGTAGCGCTCTTATTGTACTATCAGAACCCCATCTAAGTGACAACACCAGTAATAATCATATTCTTATTAATCAGTAATTCATTATGAAATTAATCGTAAAGATATTTTAGCAATAAATTATTTCAGATATTAAGAAATATTTTAAAAACTGAATTGCTTTAAAATTACAATAGTTGTATAAAAAGTCGTTTCTAAGCACTGTGATTTAAAAAAAAGGGTAACATTTAATCTATTTTAACTCAAAAAGTCACACCAGAGCTTTCAGTACATTACTTTGTTAACGAATGCCTTCCAATATTTAATTCAGAAAGTTTAACTATGAACTCCAAATGAAATCCTGCTAATACAAAAATGGAGAGAGTCTTTCCTCCTATGAACGATATCTACAGATATTTATCCTTGTGAGGACCACTTGGCTCAACATCGTAACCCTGAGTTTTGTAGTGTCACACTTAGTTAAAAAAATATATCCTTTTTTTATTTTGTAGATAATTGTGAATAATATTAAAATAGATGAAATAACAATCAAATAAATCAGGACCTCTCAGAAATTGATTTTTTTTCAAATGGCTACTAATAAAAAAATTGGAAAACTGAGAAAATTGAAAATTACCCTTTAACAAGTTAAAATACAATAATAATTAAGATATTAATACCTATTCTTATACAAATAATTCAAAAATATATTTCATTTGTCCGTCATAAATATTTGTATAAACAACTAAATTTAAAGCTCTTTTATGTATCATTTTGTTTATTAGATAATTATAAATGATGACAAATGTATAAAAAACTCATATTTAATTTATAACAAAACTCCCTGCTATACACAAAGTAAATTGCAAACCCATGCTTATTTTCCTCGTTTGCTCTTTTATTAAAATATTTTGATTCAATTCTATACTCTTATTAAAGATAGATGATGTTTCAAAATAAAAATTAAAAAATTACATTTTTATAGTAAGAAATATATTTGTATGAGATCATTTATTTTTTAAACATATTAACAAGTAAAAAAATTAATATAAATTTCATAGATTTTGTTTTATTCTTTTTTTGTTTGTTTCAATTGCATTAGATGATTATAATTGAAAGTGCGATTTCAAACTGCTGTAAATGAAGAGCCGCAGGTCAGAATGGATTGGTATTTTATTTGAACGCGGAATTATAAAATTGTGTATAATAAAGGGAGAAATTTACTTAAAAAGTGATGAATAGCATACTGAATTACTCCTCAGAAAGTTACGGTTATTTCTAACGGAATTTTCTTTTCATAAAGTTTCCAAGAAGGCTGTGATTAAAATTACCGTACTGTTTAGGCCCGGTCTTAAATGTATTGCATCAATTTCTTGTAATAAACCTTTCAGCTAAGCAATCCCCTATGCGTAGTTTTCATTTATTTTTAAATTCAATGATTTACTAAAATAAGTAGTAAAGGCACTCACTCATGTTAAAAGTCCTGGGTGCCTTTTACCCAAAGGCTCTAAATTAAATCTAAGATCATATCATATTTGCATTTTGATAAATTTCTACATTCCAAACTTTCCTAACTTCGGAACAATTATCAGAATTATGTCTTCTTGTCTAGATAATTTTCCTAACCGTATGGAATGAAGAATTGTATTTCGATTATAACACGAAAATCGTATTTTCAATCGAATTTCTGACAAGAATAATCTAAAGATAATCTGTCTATCAGTCTGGGCTCTTGTAAACACAATAATCAGAAAAAATAGAAAATGCTAGGGAATTGAATTAGCTTACGATTTGAGCAATAAAATTGAAGTCAAGCATCATAGTTTTGTCTGCATCTATTGGAAATTTTATTGCCTGTCTGCTTGTCTATCTATTCATGGAAGCGTGCCTTATAATCCAAAATTACAAATATTTACACAAATAAAATTTGGCATGTAATACTGACACCCAAACCCTAGACCTCTATCCAATTTTTCGATCCAATTGACCAAACAGAAATATGCATAGTGTGGTTTTCTTCCGTAATTAGAAAGCACCATATTATATTGATTAGTCTATGATAAAATCTAAGAAAATAATACTTCTTTTGGTTTTTCCCCTGGCCATAAAGTTTTGAATTCTTAAAAATTGAAATTTTTGTTTCCAATTAGGTCGTGAAATATCTAAAGCTTGCCCTAATATTTTTAACAATAACTTTTGTATTTCTCCATAGCAAATCATTGTCTTCTCAGCTGAAACCTTTCCTGTATTTTTAAATTCTGATGGGACATTTCAGATTAAAGCGATTTTTCTTTGGTGTATTTTCCAGTTAAAAGACAAAACGAACTATCAATAAAATTTTCAAGCATTTTTTTCTTCTTTCAAACAGGTTTTTATCAACATGAGCATCATCAACAGGTTTTATCACACAGAGGCACTCTATTCTTTACGTGAAATATCTAAAATCAAATTTCATAGTCACACACACTTTGAAATCGCAATTGGAACTATCTTGTAATTAAAAAAAAGATAAAGAAAATTTATTTTGTCTACAGCTCTTAGAACTAGAAAAAAAAATTCTTTCAAAATTCATAGTTTCTTGAACTTCTTGGGTGCTGCCCACTGGTAAATCTTTTCAGAAAACGTATCCGGCTCATATTCTGAACAAAGTTTCAGTGACCTAGAAAACAAATAAAAAAAAATTAAAGAAAATCTTCCATCGCAAATCTCAAGTTGTCACGTAAGAATCCTATTGTTTTAAGTCATCATTTATCTTAATTAATTTAAGTAAATTAACAATTTAAACTAGTTAGAAACAATCACGAGATTTCTCAACCCGTCTCTAGTAAACACAGTTTTGGAGCTCAGCAGATTTTGAGACGAAATAACAGCTTTGATGTCATAGTTCTACGTCAGCCTTTTAGAAACGTATCTGCTGTAAAAAAAGCATACTTAATAATAAAGCAATACTGGTAAAATCAGGTCAGCCTTTTGAAAACGCATCTATTTTCAAAGAGACATATGTAATAATAATGCAATACTGGTAAAAGCAGGCCTCAAAACCTCCTAACCAAAACAGCATCATGTTCTTACATGATAATATGTCATATTTTTGAAATAAAAGAACCCCCTATACATAAAAAAACCGAACAATGATATATTTTTTAGGGATTGACGATAATCCATGGCCTCATCTGGTTCGTATTTGACATGTAGTTTCTCTAGAATACTTTAATTTCATCAAAAAAATAAGTCCCTCATATTTATTACTTGAAAAAAAATTATCTTAAACGGTTTAAACTTTCATATGTAGGGAGATTTGATCGTGTTTTATTTCAAGTTGAATCATATCTTAGTCTTTGTTCAAGATCACTTCTTCGTAGCTGAAGTAAGTACCTAGTTGCTGTATTTACTTCAGGAGCCTAAGTAAGTACAACAGCTAACCTAATCGAATTAACCTATAAAGTGAAAAAAATTGACGAAAAGTTTAAACTTGGTTTTGTTAACTGCCATTAAATCTTCATTAAAACGTTGTTTATATTCCAATATCTGTAATACCAAAATATTAACTATGCGTAGAAGTAAGAATTATTTCCACGACTTTTTTGATTATCGAAATTTGAGTTTTAAAGGAATCTAAAATATATTTTTGAAATTATACTGGTCCTTCAGGCCATTTTGATTTTTTTAAGATCATTAAAAATATGACATGGTACAAGAAATTTTGTAGGTTATCTCTATATGTCAAATCAACAGACTAGACTAATTTTTATTCTAATCCTTTAAAATTAAGAGAAAATTTCCCTAAATATATACCCGGTTAATTTTACTGAATTAGAAGTCAAATAAAGATCATATTTATTGAATAGGCACTTCCATGTTTAATTTCATGACAGAGTTTATGCATGTTTCTTAATGTGTGTGTATATATATAAATAAATAAAAGCAAATTAATCTTTTGAATCTTTAATGCATAGTTTCTTTTCTGTAACAATGTATTTCCAAACCTCAGATTAACACAATAAAACTTGGGGCATTATTATTGGTCAGCTATGTTTGCAAAGAAACAAAATAAACAAACGAATCGGACCCAATTGTTGCGGTTGGGAAGCATACCGCATCAAAGTGCTATTTAGGGATACATTACGAAAATCAAAGAAAAGAAAAGAAAATCAATGGTAATAATCTGTCAAAAATAAGAAAGGTAATAAATACTCTGTTAAAGCCTTTACCTATTCTGAATAAACAGTGAACTGGAGGGTTTTTTTTTTGATACTTTTGGAAAACACAGAAGTTGGTGAAGAACAAAAAATATTTAGTGACGTGCGTAGGAGTCACAAGCCTTTACCGCAATAAAAATTTGCGAAATCAAGCGATTAG
>JAOUZG010037166.1:498-27784 GCA_026289955.1 Argiope argentata
AAAAAAAAAAAAAAAAAAAAAAAAAAAAAAAAAAAAAAAAATCGACGCACCAAGAAGGAGTTGTCCGATTGAGACGAAAATTTGTCGATAGGAAGACAATGTACAGAATAGTAAATGATTAAAATCGCAGAACAATTGAATTATTTATTTCAGAGTTACAGTAACAAGCTCGATAAGGTGTTGACCCTCCTCTAGCCTGGATACAAGCTGCCACACGGCGTGGCTTAGACCGATAAAATTTCCGGATGGTCTCCTGCGGTATTTTCTGCCAAATTAGCTCCAATTGTCGAACGAGGTCATCAACATTCCGTGGCAGATGAAACGCCTTCCCATCATATCCCGGACATGCTCGATGGGGGAAAGATCTGGCTATCTGGCAGGCCAAAGAAGTGTTTGACAAGCTTGTAGACAGTTCATAGCAACACGTACCGTATGTGGCGTAGTATTGTCCTGCTGAAAAACTAGCCGAGAATGCTGCAAAAGGAACGGTAGCAAAACTGGTTTTAGGAAGTCGTCGACTTACCGCTGTACAGTAACCGTGCCTCTAATGACAGCCAAAGGGGCCCGGCTATCAAAGGAAATGGCACCCCAAACGATAATCCCTTGATGAGGGTCGGTGTAGCGTACAATAGTGAAAGCAGGATCCCACCCTTTGACCTGGGTGTCTCCAAACATGTCTTCGAAGAGGACACAGTTGGAAGCGGGATTCGTCGCTATACGTCCCCAGCCAGCTTCATTCCAACCTGATCGAGCCATGCACCACTGTAATCCGGCTCAGCAGTGTGCAGGCGTGAGTGACAGGTGGCGTAACGGTCGGCGCGAGCGTTGATATCTCTGTCTAAACTGCCTGTGAATGGTCTCAGAGAACACTGGTGTTTGGGTTGAACGTCTGATAGTTGATAGAGATGAAGAATGCACTGTGACAGCTGATCGCACAATCACGCTGACCTTACGATCTGTTGTGGCCTTAGGTCGACCGCTACCATCCTGACGAAGAACTCTGCCATTTTCCACTCATCCTTGCCAGCATCTTCGAAACCCTTCGACTTACATTATGAGCGATTCTCCGATTTGTCCGACCGGCCTCTTTCAATCCAATGATACGACCTTTGTCAAACTATGGCAGTTGATCGTAATGAGCATGAACCCTGCGGCGAAGCATTTTTTAAGTTGTTGAAAGGTAATCTGAATTGCAATCAAACCGAAAGTTTTAACAGCCGTTGAAGCACTGCCCCTTATATACATCTGTTGGATGTGTAGTTGCGATGCGCTGGAGATCAAACTGTTCATCCATTGGACACCAACATTTAATTATTTGCATATCTGGTCAATACACTCATGCATACAAAATTTCAAAGAGATCGGATGATTGCTTCTTGGTGCGTCGATTTTTTTTTGTTATAGAGTGCATTTCCCTTCTGTTAATTTTTCTCTTTAGAAACATTTCTAATGAAATTTCTAAAGAGTATTCAAATATTATAATAGGTTCCTAATTAAAAAATATATAAAAAATGATGCACTTCTCTCTTTGATTTATATTTTAATATTTAAGTTATTCGTAATTGCTGCATATATTTCAAACAATTTTTAAAAAATAAAGACGGTTTTTGTTTTTTATTTTTTCACGCAATGCTTTTCATTAAAAAAGTGTGTTTAGTTAGAAACTTTTGTTAAATTTTTTTAGATCTACATGTTAACTGTGTTGCGATGAACTATAAAGCGTGTTAAGCAATTAGAAGATTGATAAAATTTGATTGTTCTATAGCGCAAAATCTTGTAAGAATCGTTGTCGTATGATTTTAAACAGTTTTAGATTAATTGATTGCCCATTTAAAAATGTTTTGGCCGATTATATCGTATGCAGTTTTTTTTAAATATGGAAAAAAGAGTAAATTAAACTCTTTTGAAATTTAGTTTATTTTTATATCTTATTCTGAAAAAGATCTCTTTATATACATTACTTGGAATGTCTTTCCATTAATTAGTTAATGCGATATTATCGTAATTTCGCAGATTAGGGAGATTATTATAATTAAAACTACTTTTGAAGTTTAAGTATTATGGTAATAAAACTTAGTTGAAGATAATTTTCTCACCTTTCAGATTTTGAAATTATTTTTGGATTTTATGACATCATTTTAACACTATAGTTTTTATTTTAAAACTAAATTTTTTACAATGTTAACTTTTAACTGATACGCTAATGGGAAAAAATTAAATTTGAATGTTTGAAAGTTTCATGTGTATTGTTCATTATATAAATACAGATTATCAAATTAATGGGAACACACGAAAAATGTATAAAAGAATCTTTATTAATAAAGCTTAGGGCTGCCGTTGGCATGTAATACGGCTTGCATTCGCCTTGAAATCGAACCCACGAATGCTGAACAGTGCTTAGAAGAATATTTTTTTCAGTTTTCATGGTGATATTGTGTGGGTTCTGGGACAAATGAGAGACCATATATTAGATGTATGGCCATATATCTAATATGGACTATAATGGCCCAATTATATTTGTGTCGAGGAACTACGGCTGTGAAATGGATGTCTGACTTCGTTTTAGTGCTCATCAAATGATAATTGGACAAATACTCTTTCATGGCAGGGCGCATTATCATTTTGTAAAACTCTATCTCCTATGCGGAAACAAAGTTTGCATCATAGGATGGACTTGGTCATCCTATGATGGAGTGTTAGTTTCTAAAGGAGTTTTAGTTTGGTCAACTAAAACTCCTCTTCTCCTTGGTGATCCTTTCTTTCAGTGTAAAGATAAGGCTAGCAGAAAACCACTACACGGCTACCCATACCGTAACAGATCCATTGGAAGGAAACAATCCCGATCATGCCCTGGTGAATGTATCCTCCAAACGTGTACCGTTTTCATTGTGCGAAAAAGTGCGAACTGATCGCGTAACTGTCTTCCACTTATGATTGGACCAGGTTTTTATAATGATGGCACTTTGTAGGCAAAGTTTTTCATGAACATCCGGGATTATGAAGCCATTATGAAGGTCCCTTCTAACTCTAATTATTGAATAAATTTGGCTGTCGTTTCCTTTTCAAACACCACGATTCCCTTCAATATCTAAAGGTCTCTTTTACTCAGCTTCTCCTTCGGTCCATTACGTTGCTTCGTAGTTTTGTTGTAGTTTTTACCCTTCTGGTTATAGAAATTAATTATCTAAAACACTTCAGAATTGATTTGTGGACTGTTTATGAATAAAGGAGGTTTATTTGGTCTGTTGTTCATAAAGAAAAAGGACTTATCTAAACGCTACTGTCTTTTTAAACTACTTTCCTTCTGGGGATACTTTCAATTCAGCGGTACTTTGCCAATTTACTGTTTAAGTTTTCCTCATCCTGTTCGTCCACTCTTTAAGAATCTAAGGGATTACTCGCATCCTGTCTTGTGTGAGTGCAGTCGAAATATTTTTCTTCTATAGATCGGATCCTACTCTTCGGTTCATTATGTGCAAAAGTACATTTAAATTAACTTTTCCAAAATCCATCACAGTATCTATGACTCAATATAATTATGTCGCTTCCCCTTTACCTCCAAAAAACTGTGAGTGATATTTTAATGCACTTTTTCTCATGTCACCCTTTTTGCTAGTATCGCCCTCATTTCATTAAGAAAAGAAGAAAAAAATACGAACTTGAAAAATACATTTTGTTGTGCAAATTTCAGGGGAACGACATCGGCGAAGTATAGAAGCGACGCGCTCTTTGCCGTAGACGTCACACCGCCTGCTGACTCGAGACCGTAAATCAAATGTCTCTTTTCTGGTCGACGCGGCTCTGAGGTCTCTGTGCTTCCCGCTGGCCTCCATCGAAAAAGAAATCCTTCCCAGCAAACACTTTTCGCTGCTGGTTCGTCGCCAATCCATGTAAAAAAAAAACCATTTTAAATTAAGAAGAGCATATTCTCGAAGAGTATGCATTTCTCACGGCTGACATCACCGAGCCTGTTTTGGGTGCAGTTTGTATTTCTACGAGTTAATATCCGATATGCACAGCAAATGTCCGAGAGATTAAAAAACAAAACTTCGATCAATGGGACATGCAAAAGAAGCTCCTGTACATTCTGTTAAAACAATATCGGGCGATTCTGTGTATTATGCTCTTTTATCCGAATTTTCACCGATTACTAAATTATCCGACCCTAATCAACTAGTCAAACATAACATTCTGCGTTTTATAACAACAAAAGGTATTCCAGTCGAAGCGAAATCACGCATATCAGCTTCGGATATATTAAAAAGAGCAACAGCAGAAACTCAAAATAGGATGCAGTTGGACAATCTAAGATCCTCCAGAAGTAGCTGTGCACTCCCACTTCAAATAGTTCCCAAACAGGGAACGTTGGAATGGAGACCAATGACAGAAAACTGCACTTTAAATGCTCAGACTATAGAAGAAAAATGCTCTTTCCTTCTATATAAGAATTCTGAATTGCGTTCAGCAAAAGTATTTAGTCATATTGGCCTAAAACAGATATACCCATTTGATATACTACGAACAGCCACACGTACTCTCTTTGGATTATTTGAAATTTGCAATTTTGATTGTGTAATGCATCATCGACTTTTCAAAGATTCATAGACGAGGTTCCTGAAGATTTAACTGATGTTTAGGATTTTGTAGAGGTCATTTTAATTGCTTCCAAAGATCCTAATGAACATTTGAGACAGGCCAAAACCCTGTTTTCAAAATTAAAGAATATGGTCTTTGCACTAATGTTAAGAACTGTACTTTCGGCGAAAACTCTCTGAAATGTTTTACCTTTAAACTTTTAGAAAAAGGAATAGAACTCTTTCCCGATAAAGTCAAATGAATTTAAAATTTCTCTAAACCAAATACTCTAACACAGTCGCGTATGTTTGGGGAAATGTTTATGGACTGTTGATACCTGAAGCAGCAAACAGACTTGTTTCAATAAGACAGTTACTAGAAAGGCGTAAGAATAAGAAAAAATCCGATTCCATTGTTCGCAAATCATCCGAACATCTCAATTGAAATGACAACGCTAAACAATCTTTTATTACGGCGAAAATCGCGATTGCTGAAGCTACTCTTTTGAGACATCCCGTTTCTGAAACTCAATTGAGGCTATAGATGGTCGCATCAGATGGTGCTGTAGGTGTCAATTTATCGCATTGATAAAATAAGCAATGAGAACTAATAGCCTTCTCCCCCCTGAAACTTAGCAAAAGTCTACGAAAATGAGGAACTTATAACAGAGAACTGTTCTCGGGGTATTCGGCAATAAAAAATTTAAACACATGCTAGGATGCAGGAAAATACAACTTTATGCCGATGAAAAACCGCTAGTGTATGCCTCCGAACAAAATCCAGATAAGTGTTCCCCGAGACAGTGACGTCGTCTTGATTTGATATCCCGATGCTCCACTGACATGAAACACGTGCAGGGATCCGGAGCGGTTCTCCCTGACTCTTCTTCGCGCATTGAATTGGACTCGACGGCTGAATCGCCTTTCCCGATTCTTAGGGAACCGGCCGAAACTCAATAACAGGATTCTTGAGCTTAAGGGTTTCTGCAGGATTATAATTATACACTTCAAATCTTGCTAAAGTGCACATTGTGATTTCATTCGGGACATTTCAACTGCTCCGTTACAACTATTTGTTACAGAATCTTTTCGTAAGCCAATTTTTGAGCAACTTCCTTTCACATCTAGGAAAGCAGTCACGAGAAAATTAATCAGCTCAAGATATGCCTGGCCATTTATGAAGCAAGGTACAAAAGAATGAGGTGCGGCGCAAAAATTTAAAGTTCAGCGCCATATTAAAGCTCCCTTGGGAATTTTTAGTTTATCCGACCCTCGTTTCCAAAAAAATGCATATCGATATCATTAGTCCGTTATCTCTATCCGATGGTTGTGTCTATTTATTAGCAACGATCAATAGATTCTCAAGATGTCCAGAAGCTATTCTGATTGCAGACATGCAAATTAAAACCATTTGTCGAGGGATTTTTCATACTTGGATATCCCATTTCGAATACCCACCCTTCCATAGTAAATACAGATCAAGGTTTGCAAATATGATTCATCAAAACACAAATGGAATTGCTGAGAGATTCCATAACCATTTAAAATCCTCTTTAAAAGCACCAGAAAGCACCAAGTGGACGGAAATTTTACCAATGTTTTTTTTGGGAAGCTGCGTTCATTTCAAAGAAGATATCAAAGTCTGGTGTGCTGAACTAGAGTGCGGAATAACTTCCAAACGATATGAGAGAAACATCTATCATTCCTCCATTCGATGACACCGTTGTCGATTAAAAATCAAGCCCCGTGCAAACGAATCTGCTGCGTTAACTTATCATCTACATCTTTGCTATACAAAGTTTTTGTAAAATTTCTCTAATTCAAGTTTTTATAAAGTTTTTATACCAGTGATTAATTTGAAATCAGAAATAATATTTGGCATACTTTTCAATATATCTTCTATTTCTACAACAACAGTATTAATCGCAGTGTTAAAAAAATAGCATCGTAACTTCACTTTCGTGTTTTTTATAACTTCGTCTTTGGCTAATTTGGAATATAATATTTTTCCTTTTCGAATTCATTTTGGAGGAAAATGTTCTGAAATGTTCAAATTACATGCTAGCTCTTTTGCTTCGTCTAAAAGTGTGTTAAATTTTGGATCTCAGTTTTAATTTTATTGACTTAATTGAAAGCCGAATGCAGAACGATTGCTTTTGATTGAAATAGTTTATCAAAAGTGTTAATTTTGAACAATATTGCAAACCATGCTATTCAACATAAAATAAATGCCATTTCTTTGTGTTGCATCACAAATCAATAAAATAAAGGAATGTGATAAGCAAGGCACATAAATTACATGCGTGTTTAAAGAAAGCATTTTAGATCGTACAGCTTTATACTTCCCTTTCATATTGCTCTAGCATTGTCGTACGTTTGCCCTCTACAATTAAAAACATCTAAATCAAGCTCTCTTAATCTCTTCGATAGAGTTTTTGCTTGCCCTTCTCTAGTCACATCAGTTACTTCAATAAACCCTATAAATGGCTCATTTATAGCTAATCTTTTCTCTTCAAAATTTACATATTTAATATGACTGAAGTTTGTTCCTTCTGGGAAATATCTGAAAACAATTCATTTGGGTACTACAGTACATGGCTGCTTTTATACCGTGTTTAATTTTGTTAAGGACTTCATTTCCAATGCAAAAATAATTTGTTCTTGTGACTTATGTGATAAATGATGCACAATTCTATTTTTAGAGTTTATTCTTTTGTTTACATGATCCATTAGCACAGGATCGTATTTACTTAATAATTTTATTAAACTTTAAAAAATTAATTAATCCCTTTCAAGTATTATATGCGTCTATTATTTCTTGGATTCCTGGAAGTGGAAGATTTTTACACGCTAAAAATAGAACAGAATTTATAATTCTTTGAAATAGTAATTTAAGTCGTTCCGTTTCCTTACTTATATAAATTTGATTGTTTTATCAATAGTCGAATATAAATTTAATCGTTTTAGTAATTCTTTTCAAGAAATAATGAAGAATTAAAATGACAAGAGCGCTCGAGAACTTGGATTACAGTTGACAACTGTCTCCAGTTATTATAGCCACTTTTAAATTTCCCCAGTTATAAAGCCACTTATAAAGTTTGGTCATTTCCTCTTCTTTTAGAAGTATACAACAGAAACGAAATACGGAGTCGCATTTTTGAATGAATTAACCAGCTGCGAAGTTAGGTTTCCCGTATGACATTTTTTGAAAGTAGTGCGTAGTGGAAAATGATCTACCTCTAGCATTTTTTAGCCAACATTTCCTTTGTGTTGTTAAGGTCCGATTTTAACACAAAACATTCTAAATTTATCAGTTATAATACTGAACCGTAAACCAGAATCATTTATATTCTCTTGATCGTATTTATTATTGCTATTTTTGTCATTATTTTCCGATGCGGTCATACTTATATAAACACACGAATCTTCAACAAGTTTCACGCTTCAACATTTTCAATGCCAGACTGTGCACTTTGCGTGGACTTCTTTCCCCCGGTTGAAGTATGAATTCTAACCTCTAGCTCACGGGCGGTACAACTGCTGTACCAAGATTTTTTTTTACCTTTCCTTACGGGTACCAGGGACGAGTTTGGATTTCGTCCCCCCACTTGAACTTCCCGGCGAATCGTAATTACCTCATAAATTTTTTTTTCATTTTTTTTTTCATTTTTTTCATTTTTTTTATTTTACTATTATCTCTTCCTTCTTCCTTAAAATAAATTCATAGTAAAAACTTAATAACTATTACTAAAATAGCCTAAACCTTAAGGTAATTAAACTATAAAATAATTCATGCTCAATTCACAATATTCTGTACCACTTCACCAAATCAATCGAACGGGAGATTAAAGGCCGCAGAGCCTAGGCGCTCCTTGAAAACAACCAATATCATTGGCATTGGCATTGGCATTACCTCATAAAAATCCCTACCTTATTGTGCTATGCTCCTTAGGGTCAGGAGATTTCGTCCAGCTGTAGTTATAATCACTGTTGGCACTAGTCAGTTTTGTGAACCTTGCTTTGGCGACATTTTTTAAAGTAACACTTCTGAGAGTAATACTCGATTGAAAATATTATTCTTTTCCTACGTTGCTTAATTTTTTAACATTGTAAATTGTTAATTTTTTAACAATAAAATTTTGTAAATTTATGATAGGTGTAGATAATCGGTGCCCTAGATAAATTGTTACATTTTTGTTCCCAATTCGTCATAGTCAAAAAAAAAAAAAATTGAACCTACGATTGGGTTTTTTTTTTCGCCCTATCATTATTATATTGTTACAAGCGGGCGAGCGGCACGAAAACTCGCCAAAGTTGGCCACGTTTGGCGAGGAGCCTCGCACCAGCTTGATTGGTTTGGCGAAAGGAATAATCTAGTAGCCGCTAGATTGTTCGCGTTGTTTTGAGAATTTCCACGAGACTCAGGTGCACGCGCTTTTCGCGCTATATAAGGACGAATAGCCGGAGCGAGTTAGTTAGTTGCTCAGTTGCTATGAGTTGCTACCGAGTTCAGTTCGAGTTAGTTGCTATAGTGATTACAGTCGTTCTTTGAATTTTTGAGTGAATTGTGTGTTTATTTGTATTTCATTTAGCATCACATTTAGAATTCTCAAATTTTTCGCTGGTTCAATTATTTTCGGTGATTGGGCTTTGAACTGGAAGGTCGTGTGTGTTCCAGCTCTGTTTCTTCAATCACTACCCTGTCGCAATTAGCAGTAGATGAACCTCCTAGATCCGACTCGTCCTTATTAGGATTAGTTCCGGAAGGGTCAATGATGGAGTCGAATAAGAAATTATGTGCTGGGCACAATAATGAAAACATGATGATGGATGAATCTAACGTCCCCATGAGCCAAGATGTCAACCAATCCTGCCAGCACTGCGCCAGAGTCATTCATCTTCAAGAATGCATCAAGTCCCTTACCTTCCAATGTGAATTCCACAAAAAAGGTTACCTGGATGCCAGACATGTATTTGGGATGGACCATGAACTCACAGCACAACTTGATACATCCTGGAAGGACAACTCTCGGGAGGCAGACGCAGCCAGGGGTGAGTTGATTTCACTTGGCGATTGTCAGGACCCAAATTGTAGAACTAAAAAGTCCCCCCCTCAGGCGAGCAATAATTTTCAACTTCCTTCCCCCTCTAAGAGGAAAATCGCAAATAAAAACTCAAACAAACCAGTTGCAAACTACACCCCAATTCAAAATCGTTTTGCCGGGTTAACAATTGAAGAACCCAGTGTAGATACTGATAAAACTCCAGAGACTAAAATACCTCCTATTATGTTGCAAATGGTTGATAACTTAAATGAAATACTTAAGGAAATTAATCAAACCTGTGGCGAAACCACCAACAAATTTAGTAATAACTACATTAAAATTTTCCCCCAATCTATAGATCAACATCGTAAAATCCAAGAACTTTGTAACGAAAAAGAATATGAATATTACGTTATCACACCGAAAGACAAGCGACCACTTAAAGTGGTAATTAAGGGCCTTCCCCACCGTTTCAACCTTGATGAACTTAAAAATTGCTTAATGGATAAAAACATTCCAGTAAATAAACTCTCCCAAATGACAAAATTCCGTACTAAGGAGCCTTTACCTTTCTACCTAGTAGAATTACCAAAAAATAAAGCAGCCGAGGAAATATTCAACATCAAATATCTTTGCTATCTCTCTGTTACAATCGAACACTTCAAAGGACGTCCCATGGTAACACAATGCTTTAAGTGCAATAATTTCCACCACACAGCAAACAATTGTGGATACAAACCTCGCTGCCTTAAATGCGGAGCAAACCACGAGACCAATGCATGTAGCCAGAAGGAAATTATTCCCAACCCAAGATGTATAAATTGCGGGGAATATGGTCACATCGCCTCTTATAGAGGGTGCAGTAAATTTCCCAAGTTACCATCGGCCACGCAAAATAGGAATAACTACTTCCGAAAAAATCAATCAGTTGTTCAGGAAAACATGTCTTACGCGAGCCATTTTAGTAAGAGCCGAACCCAGAAAATGGCGCCACATGAAGGCCATGTTTACAGCCAGGTAGATCCGATAAACCAAACTGACATCGCAAGCGTAGTTGACGCTATGCGGGCTTTCAATGAGCTCGTCAGGGAATTTCCCAATCTTATAGCAGAATTAGGTAAATTAAAACACGCAACCAATCGATTAGACAAAATGAAAATATTCCTCAATGCATTTTCTGATCAGGAACTCTTCGATAAAACGTAATTTTCAATCGCCAAAGCCTCCGTATTATTTACTGGAACGCAAATGGCATTAAAAATAAAATGTTTGATTTTCGTAATTTTGTAAATAAGTATAATCCCGATATAATTTTATTGCAAGAAACCCACCTTAGACCACAAAGGAAAATCTTCCTGGCTAATTACTTTTCGTATTACAGCTACCGCTTTAATAAAAATGGAGGTGGAACCGCTATTTTAATTAAAAACGGCATACCTCATAGTGAGGTCCCCCCGCCCGTCCTACAACATGTAGAAGCTAGCGTGGTTAAAATTAATATTAAAAATATGGAACCCTTTCTCTTAACTTCTGCTTATATCCCCCCAACTAGTGATACTTCCAATTTTGTCTTTGATCTCGAAAATTTAATGCAATTAGGCCCTATTCAAATTTTTTGTGGAGACTTCAACGCTCACCACGTTAGTTGGGGTTGTAAATGTAAAAGTCCAAGAGGCAACTCCTTATACCACTTCGCCCAACAGGCCGGTCTTGAAATTCTAGCACCTAACTCCCCCACTAGATTTGGTTCCCACTCCGCTAATACCCTTGATCTTACAATAGTTAATAACTTTCATTACCCCTACGACATTAAATCTATCCCTGAGCTTAACTCAGATCACAACCCCATCCTTCTAAATTTTTACTTTAAATACTCGCTCCCAATAAACTCCTCTATTTATAAGACTAACTGGAAAAATTTCAACTACCTTCTCAGCCAATCAGATACCCCGCTTAACCCAGAAATCTCCTCTACTAGCGAATTAGAAGCTGCCGTCAAGCTCCTAGAAAACCAAATGCTCAAAGCCAAAATGGATGCATCAGCTCCCAGTATGACCAGCCAAAAACATTTAGACCCCAAAATTAGAGTCCTCATCAGAGATAGGAATATTGCCAGGAAGATTTTTCAGAATACTAGGGACCCAGTTTTCAAGAGACTCATGAATAGATTAAATAAGGAAATAACTAAATTAGGCACTCAACTTGATAACAATGAATTCGTCAACAAAATCGTAAATACCAACGCAGAAGACGGGTCCATTTGGAAATTAGTTAAATCGCACAAAAATAAACAACACAAGATTCCGCCCTTAAATGGCCAATCTAGTATTGCAATTAATGATAATGATAAAGCAAACTGCTTGGCGGAAAGCCTTGAGAACCAATTTAAACCTAATGACACCCATGATCTCACAACAGAGCACCTTGTAAATAATACAATCAAAAGCTTTCAAGACTCCCTCCCCCCCAATTTTAATGACTTCTCACCCACAAATTTTAATGAACTTAATGACTATATTAAAACTTTAAATATCAAAAAAGCATCTGGAATCGATAATATCAGCAACCAGATGATCAAAAATTTACCTAATAACTACATCTACTTTTTAGCCATTATTATTAACAATATGCTCAAGTTAGGATATTTCCCAAGCTCCTGGAAAACTGCTGCAGTAATTCCAATAATTAAACCCGGTAAGGACCCAACTGATCCGACTAGCTATCGCCCCATTTCGCTTCTCCCCACAATTAGTAAAGTCGCCGAACACATTATTTTAGCCAGATTAAATGAACATCTTAATAATAATAATATTCTTATCCCAGAACAGTTTGGTTTCCGCCATGCCCTCTCTACCACCCACCAACTGCTCAGGGTAACTGAATTCATAGAAGAAGGCTTTTCAAATAAACAATACTCAGCAGCAGTTTTTCTCGATATACAGAAAGCTTTTGACAGAGTTTGGCTTGAAGGCCTTATTTACAAATTAATAAACTACAATATACCTCCGCACCTAATCAAAATTTTAATATCTTACCTCAGCAACAGATCCTTCAGGATTAAACTGAACAATGTTTTCTCAGTTATAAAACCGATTTTAGCTGGTGTTCCTCAAGGATCCAAGCTGGGGCCAGTTCTTTTTTCTATTTTCATAAATGACATCCCGAAACAATTTAATACCATATTATGCATGTACGCAGATGATACTGCAATACTAGCGCGCAACAACAATCCAAATTACATTACAATAGCTCTTAATAGACATATTAAATCTCTTGAGGACTGGTTCTCCAAGTGGAAAATTGTAATTAATGCGTCAAAAACTGAAGCTATTTATTTTAGTAGATATAAAGCTAAGAAATTCCGCCCTCTTCAAATTAAAAATCAAAACATCCCGTGGTCTAAGGAATGTAAATATTTAGGAGTCATTTTAGACAGTAAATTAACTTGGAAGCCCCACTTTAATTATCTAACCAACAAGTTTCGAGACCTAACTCGTAAATTATATCCCTTAATCTCTCGAGACTCCAAAATGACCAGGAAAAATAAAATACTTATTTACACTGCCTATTTGCGTCCAGTAATTACATATGCTTGCCCTGTGTGGGGTTATGCGCCTAAATCCAATCTAATTCATGTCGAAAGACTCCAAACCAGATTTCTAAGAAATATCTGCAAAATGCATTGGTACATGCCAAGTAAAAACATGTACCTTGCACTAGACTATCCTCCACTTAAAAAATTTCTTAAAAAACTTGCAACTAAATTTTTTGAAGACTTGGAAAAAATCAATAATGAAGCCATCCTTAATATCCCCAGATATACCCCAAACATTAAAGTCAGAAGACCTAGAAATATTTTACTCTAATCTCACCTCATTTCCAATATTGTAATTTAACTTTTGTTATTTTTAACTTTTTCTTTTTTCCATACTTAAACTCTTATTTTTGATGATTTAAATCAGCTCTAAGTCTTAAGTTCTCACATGGTGCATAACTCCACACCCACCACCCCTAAATAGCCAATCAAAATCTGTCCTGACTCTCGCCAACTCACCCACCCCTACTCCTCAACAACTACTACTTAAGGGCCTGCAGAACTTTTCCAGTCCACTTCGCAGACGGTCACGTATGTAGCTGAAAGCAACGTGGAAGCATTTCATCATGACTGGGGATAAGCCCCTGCCGGGGCTAGGAGCCCCAATAATCCAACCACTAGCGAGTTAGTTAGTTGCTATAGTGATTTGATCGAGTTAGTTGAGAGTTTGCTCTGAAATAAAAAGCGTCTCGCTGGACTAAAGGATTTGTGAGCTGTGTTTGCGTTTGCTGTTAACGCTGTGTTATTGAGCTCGCTGCGATTTACTGTATCTGTGCTATACGATAGCTGTTTTGCAGTCTGTTTTTATCGTACGTAAGACTTGAATTTACGCTGTAATTGACTGTTGACTGCTGAATTGTATTTATCTGAAATTTTTACTTTATTAATTATCCTGTAAATAACTGTAAATAGCTGTAAATAAATTTGTTTGTGCTGTCCTCAACTAAAGTCCATTCAATCCGAACCCGCTACGCTAAAAACGTAACATTGTCATTTTACATTGAAAAGTGACAAAACACTGTTTTGTCTTCATGCCTGCCACCCCCTCCATGACTGGAATCTCGGGCATATATACTTCGCTGTCACTAATGTACTATTCTGACACAATATTAAAGAATTGACTACTTAAAATTTTTATCTTTTAAAGTTTAATACTTGAACAATAACTTCAGGCTAAAAATACATTTGGGTTGTGATTTTTAAGCAAACTGTAAGTTTCAGCATTATTTTTCATGATTTATGAAAACGGTTGCTTTAATTATTTATAAATAATCATTCATTAAAAGTTATAATTATAATTTTAAAATATTGAAAGTTGTTCTTAAAATCTATGATAAATAATAATTGCTAGCTTTTTATGCATTCAACATCAGAAGAGAAATATTAAAATCTTTGTGCATTCATTTCAATTCACTGAAAAGTTACTAGACATTTAAATTTTTCCAAAAATATTTTTACTCAAATAAAATAGTAAGAATTCTAGATTTAATTTTAAGCATTGCTGAAATATAAACTAAATAATGTGTTTGTAAAAATATTTGTAGCTTATTACGAAAGGAGATCATTTAGAATGCTAGCTTTATTCATTAAAGATTTTTTGAAAGTTTTCTTTTTGATAACTACTTTTCAACATAATATTATAGCAGTGAAATCTTATGCATCAAGTCTAAACATACCATATCTAATCTTAGTTTGGTTAAATTAACCGTCTTAAATCTGGTAATTAGTTACGTATTAGTAAATTTTTAAGCAGAAAAAAAAAATCCCTCGTAAATCAGTTATTTACAAAACTGAGTGTACTTTTCAAAAATACTATACTACTATGAGTTATTGAAATTCTCGGGAAAAATCATAATAAATTATAAGAATCGACAATAAAATAGAGAAATGTCACTAGTGATTTATATTGAAAACCGTCCGAAATATGTTAGGAATAAAAATTGTGTTTGATTTTTATGAGCTAAATATATTAATATTAATAACTTTGTATTTACAAAATAGCAGGCAATCATATATGCTATTTTGCAGATACATTTAATTTACAAAATAGCTGAGAATTGTTTTCTTTGTTTTGTGCAAAGAAATAAAAATATTTTTTAAAAAAATTAATTATGAATTTTATACATTATCTATAAATGGTTACATTGAATAAAGATAAATGCGTTAGAAGAATAACAAAAGGAAATTCATGGTGATGTGCTCAAGTTTTATAAGAATTAAATTTACACATTCAGTACGGCTTGAGAAATTTATTAAATCACATATATGGTTGAAAAATTGACAACAATCGGTTTAATGTGCTAAATAATTACACCGCTATTATTCTATTAAAAATTTATTTAATATCATAAAATTTAAGTCATTACTTTTTTATACGGAATTAAAAAACTAATGTTTTAGAAAAAAACTGCGATAAAAAGTTTTTTCTAGGGGACCAGAAACAGTAAAACCGTAAAAAAGCAGTCCGGTTAAGACAGAGAGGACAGATGACCAATTAACACTACAGGAGGTCGAAATCTAGCAACAAGAGCTTTTAAAAGAAGGGGAAAGCGTTTGTTATCTTTCTTCACAGAATCCCCGTATTCAAAGAAGCTTTTTCGAGTTTGGGTTACCTCAATGTAAAGGCTAATTTCTGAAGTCGAAGCAATTATTTCGTAGCCTAGAGCACAAATCTATTTGTGACTTCCTGAAGTTTAGCTTTTCTTCTTTTCTCGTTTCTGATATTTTTTCTTTTTTGTCATCCAGAGGGATATATCCTTGGCATGGATATAGTTATATCTAACAGTGCTTAGAAGCTTATAGAATGGATGATCAAATTACTCTTCGTTATTACAATAAGCTACTACCTAGAGGTGAGGTAAAAGACTGTAAATCTACTCACCTAATATTAACAACATTTGGCACACTTGCATTTGACTACAACATATTCTATGGATTTCGTGTATTTCCCAATCCACCGTCTGCTCCATTTAAACTTCTTTCTTAATTCTTTTCATCCCGGTCACGGCCGGTGAAGCAGTAATGGAATGGGCATTTCTGGGAGTGGATCATTTTATTTATCTTCGATTCACTTTTTGTTTAAACAACTTAGTGTAAACAAACATACGCATATTCACTTATACAAAATATTACATAAGATGTAGAAGAACTTAAATAACTAATGATTTACAAGTCCATCTGAATCCATCCTGAGCCTCAACTTCTGGCCGCCGCTTGCGCCCAGAAGTTGCGTCGACATGCCTGAAGAGGATTTCTTATTCATGAATGAACTTTCCTCCCCTTTTTATAGGTATCACTGCGAACCTTTATCTAGCCAGCCAGCCATGTGGGAGCAAGCTTGTATACTTCGGAACAAGCTACTATTGCTCATAGCACTATTTTAATTCTTAATCACGGCAGGGCCTCTCTCAGCGGCTGTGCATTTCACCTTCCAAATGGCCGGCCCAGTCTGAAAATGGTTATTATTCGAAAACTGGCACGGCAGTTTCGGTTGAATGGGATACCGGGCATACAGCTGATGATGAAATAGGATACTCTGTTCCGCATTTGTTTTTCTTGTTATGTCTTGACGTTTTCACTCCACAAAAACGACAATCACCCCAAATGATAGTTATACGAAATGGAAATTTGCCGCCTGCTCTCTTCGTCGACACTTTGTGACGGGCTCATAATCCGTCTTAATTAATAATTTTCTCTTTAAAATAAGCAGAATCGTCTTTTCTGACAAATGTACTGATGTTTGTTCTTTGACTGAGAATGATAACGCCGTCACAAATAAAGTTAAGGGAATCCGGATTGCGTAAACAGATGTGGGGTGAATTGGCAGGGACAGAGATGAGCACGTAAATGAAAAACAAACACCGTTTACAAACAAGAACTCGAATTGCATGCCTGAGTGCGCTTCTTTATATCGGTGCGAAACACAATGCCTCACTACAGTACCTCAAGTCTCACTAGAATAGTTTCGGCAAGTGGGCATCTGTCTCCTACGGCTGCATTCACCCGCACCATTCGGAAATGGTTAATGCCAGCCAATAGGAGAGGCAGTGACGCTTCCTTTCATCCGGTGGAAACGGATCCCATTTGTCAGCCGGACATGGCAAAAAAGACTCAAACTGTAGTTTTGAAATCAGCAAGCCTGTTTAATTCTGAAACGGATCAAAAATGGAACTCGGCTGGAATAGTCTTGAAATGTATTTCCTTTCCTTATTATAGTACATCATATGAATGTATTGACTTTCAGTTTACAAGTTGCGGTTTTTTAGCTAGCAATTAAACTTCTCTTAAGGACCAGTAAGAATTTTCACAAAAAATGCTTTCTCTTAATACTTTAGAATTGGTGTGTGGGGGTGTCAGTCTTGCACTTAAATCTTCATATTAGAACCGAAGAGACATTTAAGTAATTTCAAATTATAATGCACGGATAATAAAAGTTACTGGTGGCATTCATATCTTTTCCGACACTCAATATTCTTCCGATAAAGTATTACTGTCCCATTTATGAGAATTAAGTTATTTTTCATTATGAAAAAAAGTTCACATAATAATCTTAATGTCTGAAATACACAGACTTCTATCGCATGACTCTTGTTTGAAGGATCTTTATGAGAAATATTAGTGAATGTATGCGAGATATTAGTGCCTTGATGAGAAATATTAAAAATGTGATGCTGCGATATATTCTAAATTTTTCACGCAATTATTTTTATCACTATGATTTTTAATATTTTATTTTCAGAATACCGAACTTGAAAATTGGACTTATTCTTGTATGTCTGTCTTGATTCATGCTTTTAATTTCTACTGGAGTAGATGGAATGCTGTTGTATCGCCTGATCAGTTAGTGATGAGATTTAATTCTGAAGAAAACAATGAGGTATAATTACATTTTTTATTATTATTACTTAAAAGTATATTATTGAACTATTCTTACATCCAGATTTGGGACTAGAGTTTGCGCTGAAATTTCCATAGGTGTATGAAATTGCAGCTCGTTTGTTTATTTGCTTCTTTGAAACTCATACAATTCTATACTCCTTGGTGGATATGAATGATACTATCGCATACATTTCTAAATACTTAGCCAATTTAATTGAGGTTTCAAAAAGTTTCTACTCTTTTCTAGCGGATCGAAGTGGGAACAAAGTGATTTAACATTTTCAGTCATAACTTCGGAGAAGATCAAACATCGACATTGGTGATTTTTTTTCCCATCTTGAAATTCAAAATTTATTTTTTTCAATGAAATAAATTTTTCTTTGATTTTTCATCAATTTTCAAAGTTAATTAAAATACATGTCCATTCCATTTTTTTCTCAAATTATAAATTTATTTTCTTAAGACATTTTCATATTTGATTTTGTAATGCAGAATAAAAGCTAAATTTTAATATGCACACTCATTCATTTACGATGAAACATTGTCCTTGAAAATTGTTGTAATCCCCTTGTTCTGTTTGACCTCATATTTTAGAATTTTTGATTCTCTTCTTTTGGCATATTATTTTCGAATGTGTGTGTGTGTGTGTGTGTGTGTTTACTTTTATTTCACTGAACAAGATTTTATGACATTTCACAATTTGATTATTTTTTATTGCAATTCTCTAATTTGTATATTACAGAACCTACTTTAAAATCATATCTTTTAAACTATGATAATAAACAGCTTTTAGCTTTTCATTTTACAACAAAGGATTTTAGGCCTTTTTTTTCTTCAAAAAATTTCACGATATTTAGAATCGTTTACCCTTGACCAAAGTGTGAATATTGAATATTTGTTTAAACATTATAGAAAATCTGAATATTGAAACAAGACGGATATAACCTCTAATAATTAAATCCGCACCAAGTCAAAAATATTTCCACATAAAATAAATAAGTTCATACAAAGAAAAATATTTTTTAAACAAATATTTCTTTGTAAGCGCCATGTCATTTTTTTAAATTCACACCTTGAATTTTATTTCATGAAAATTAGTTACTTGCACATCACCTGAATTCGCAATTGATGGAATTCTGCTTTTAGTGGCAGTTGATCTAAAGGCGTCAACCTACATTATTACACCAAGTACTAAATATTTGAGACGAAAGAGCAATAGTTTGCCTTTTTCTTGTGTTTTTAATGTCTTGAAATAATAATTAATCTCTTAAACCAGTCGATATAAAAGATACCGAATTTTGCTTTAACAAACAGTTAAATATTGTTATTCTAGAGCGAGAGTTCCAAACAGTTTTCGCTTACTTGCGCCAAATTTGAGATGAAAAATTCCTTTTATTCGAAATCTTTAGATTGGTAATTAGCTGTGCTTGAGGAAACTTAAAATGTCTTGGTGTGTTGAATGTAAAAATTGTGCAACGCAGATATGTTTTGCTTTTTCTTGCCTACAGCCAGCGTTAAATGCACTTTTCTCTTTTAATGAAACAAAATTTAAGCAAATTCAGCACTGTTGTTATGACCATTTCTGATTTTGCTTTTCATTTATTTATAATGTGTTATATGCTGATAGATTTGTTATAATGTATTAATTAGAATACTTGCATGCAAGGAAGCATTAAAAATTCTAGCCATTTTTTTTTAAATTTCAAAGTTGTTTTTATTAACCATTTTTGTTCTCTGGTTCGAATAACAGATTTAATTTTAAAAATATTGCAGGGTTTTTTGAACTTTTGGTTTTACCGCAATATGAAAAGTGATACCTTTTGAGAATCGTGAACCTATCAAGTACTTCTCATAAAGTCGGTTGTTCACATTCAGTCCCTTTCGTTGAACATGAAACATATTAATCGAATTTTAATAATGAAGATAATTTTTTTTTTATAATCAGAGAAGGATGAACATTTTAAAGAAAAAACGACAGCGTGCAAGTGTAGGAAGGAGAGAACTTGTTCATTCATGAGGCAAGTTCTCCGCCAACTTCCGGTGCCCAGGACGGTAAGGGAAATCTAAACAGGGAAACGAACCTCTGTTTTTATAACTTAATCTTATTTGTAATGATTTTAATTATTATAGAAGTAAAAAAAATATCTGTTATTCGAACTGCAATTAAAGAGGTTGAATTGGTAATTAGAATGCTAACTTAATTACAGCTTTTTTTATATAAAATTTAAATAAATTTTTATATAAAATTATTTTGAATAATTAATTTTAAAATTCTTAATATAATGTTCGATGTTTCAGCAGACATTTTATCACGTATTAATGACGCCTGGGAAAGCGTTTGAAATCAAATGCACGGAATCTAGCACAAAATTTTGTGATGATCCCATTGAAGGACGGAGAGTAAGTTTCGAATTTTCAAACTGAGCTTCGATTGCGCTCAATTTCGCATGCACTCAACTTTTACGGAATGACATCTAATTTAAGAAATCGTACTTAAATATTAAATAGCTTTTTGGAAAACTTAACTTTTAACTGAATTATTTTTATTAATCACTGTTTTTATTTTTCAAATAAATCTGTTCCAGGAATATAAAGTTGTAGTGATAAATGTTACAAATAATTCTTTGAATCAAAATTATTTTTTTGAAATTATTATTCTTGCACACATTTTTAGGTAGCGCAAACTTATGAGGGTCGTTTTTAAAGTAAGAACCAATAGCGCATCGTACACATGCATTCTGTCACGTGACATCCGTTCAAGGTCAGCTAGTCTTGGCCAGTCTATCACTACGCCCTCATTACGTTTCACTTCTCTGGCGGTGTTGGTTGTGTGGTTATACTGCTTTGGCTGTCGCCATGTCAATCAGTAATCCCGCCGGTCGTGAAGGGCGTCCAGTGATTCGGTTTTTAAGCGCCAAAAGAGTTCGTCCTGCTGAAATTCACCGGCAGCTTGTTGAAGTTCACGGCGGGGGTGTGGTGAATGATGGGAATGTTCGAAAACGCTGTAGGCCTCTTAATGAAGGAAGGACAAATGTTCATGACGAAGAACGACCTGCACAGTCTAATGTGACTAATGAAGAATGGGCACAAAAAGTGGGTGGGAAAATTCGCGGAAACAGACGTTTCATGATGAGCTTAATCAGAAATTTTCACAAGTTTCAAGTTCAGTAGCTCATAATATGGTTACTGACAAACTCCACTACAAAAAACTGTGTGCGAGATGGGTACCAAAAATGTTGACAGAAGAACACAAAGCAAAGCATATGGCACGTTGTTTGTCCTTTTTGGAGCGCTATCACAAAGATGGTGATGAGTTCTTGAGTCACATTGTGACCGGTGATGAGACGTGGGTTGCGTACTACACTCCAAAGACTGAACGACAACCCAGTGAGAAGCATCGTTCAAACTCCTCGACGAAACCACGGAAATTTAAACGAGAAGGTTCAACAAGAAAATTCATGGCCAAGGTTTTTTGGGAAGAGAAAGGCATTCTTCTGACATAATTTCTGCCACGAGGAATGACTATCAATGCCGAGAGGTACTGCGAAACATTATTGAAGCTTAGGCGTGCAATTCAAAACCGCCGGTGAGATCTACTCTCTAGCTTTGTCGTTCTGCTTAACGGCGACGCTAGGCCTCCCGTTGCGGCAAGAACACAGACGCAACTGGACAAGATTAGTTGGGAATTACTGGATCATCCACCGTACAGTCCGGACATAGCTCCATCAGACTTTCATCTTTTTCCTAAACTTAAGGAGTTTCTTGGTGGAAAGCGCCTGGAAAATGATGACATGTTGAAAGAAACAGTTACCAACTGGTGTAACGGTCGAGGTGGCATTCTTTGATAATGGGATCTTAAAACGGGTGCTTGATAAATATTTAAATGTTAATGGTGACTAGGTAGAAAAGTGAAAAAAAGGTTCATATTTTAGTTAGTAGTAAAATTTGCGTTCATAAGTAAAGTTTCTTTTACTCCATTGCAGAACGGATCTTACTTTAAAAATGACCCTCGTAATTATTATGCCACTTATTTCAATCGAGTTAAACTCTCTCAAAGTAATAGCTTTCATTTTGTATTGCAGTGCTACAGTAATGTCTATCATCTTCTAATGGAAAGAAGTGAACAAGAAGTTGAAAAGGTTTTTAATTTTGAATTTGTGACCAATGTTTTTTTCCTTTTAAGTTCATGTAAACTATTTAGCTGCTCTTGAAAACATGAAAATGGATAATTTGCTGTTCTTTTCGATTTTCACTAAGTAATCAATAGCACAATAAAAGTGTTATGTACTTTCACTTAAGTAGAATGTTATCATATAGCGTTATTTCTTAACACACACACACACATACACAAATCTAAAATAATTGAAATTAGATGATAAAGAAATGAAGGCAGAAAATTATTACTTAATTCTTATGAATTTTCCTTAAACGTATTACAATTTTTCTCATTTAGTTCAAAATAAAAAAGGCTATAGTAAATTTAAATAGGCCAAAATATTAAGTTATTTAAAGCAATTATTTAAATTATTATGATAATCCATAGTTTTTATCTAATCTTTTAAAATTTTTAAATGTGCATTCTTTAAATTTTAATATTTATTTCTGTATTTGCACGTCTTCTATCGCAAAACAAATGATGTCCTTTTGGTTTTGAAGGAAAATAATAATAATAAAAACTATCAATACCAAAAGATGAAGACAACTTTCATAAAATTGATAATAAAGATATGAGATCCTTTTTTCTTAAAAAAAATTACGAGTTTATTTAGATGGATATATCATTTCTGAAAATGTCAGTGAGTAGACACATAACCAACAGTTAATACTTGATTTTTATACATGCAACACCCAGGTAGCACATCCGGTAGCATAATATTACAACATTGTGCGATATTATATGATATTAAACAATATTCTACAATATTTGTGTGCTACTAGGGCAACTAATAAGCTGACATAGCTCGGGTGGAAAGTGCAAATTTCTTCCTATAAAAAAATTGTCTTACTGCTTCTTATTTTTGAAACTAAGCAAAAACATATAAAGAAATTCGTACTTAGCTTTGAAAAAATTGCAAAACAATATGATGTATTTTGCGAAGAAATAAAAATCTTTCTTTAACTTCTAGTTTCCGTAAATAACGAAAACAATTATATTCAATAAATAATAATAATAAAAAAAAGTGATGCAACAAGTTCAACCTGTTGTAATGTTATCTTCCACTGACAGGATTCAACTTTTACAGTACATAAAATATTAAGGACACACTTGTCAGGCAGAGTTTAACATCTCAAACATTAAACACTTTTGTAATGGTGAAATTAAAAAATAAATGCACGAAAAAATTCGGATGTCTTTCGAGCTGCAACACACACGGATACCTTCATCTGCTTCTGCACAGCCGGCCACCCCCCCCCCACCACTGAACGTAGCAGTATCGACAGGATTTGCTGTGGCCGACTGTGGACTGTAGCAATGTCCATCCTTACATTGACCTAATCTGTCAAACTGATATTCTCTTCGAGATAATTGGGCTCAAAGTGGTCAAATACTGACCACTTCCTTCTCTACAAACTTTCAAACAGTTGGCAAAAAACTGACAATTTTAGACACCATGGCCTTCAGAGTCCTAAGATTACTTGGTACCATCAGTACTGAACTCAAGTCATTATTTTCAACTTTTAGATGTTTTCTTTGATCGGAGATTTCTATGCATTCCTTTAAATAGTGGTAAACAGTACCGATTCCTCTACAAATGCATTTATTTTCCTGCATTCTTAAAATTTTTTGGAAATCTCCCAAGTCCTGATATAATTTGGATTACCAGTGGATGGTATCTTCTAATTTTTATTTCTGGATTAGGAATAAAATCGTAGGTTACTCTTCCTTTTTTGGACAGATACCATCTGTCAAACCATTGTAGCTTCATTTCTTCTCTCAATTCCCATTTTAAGCCATACATGGCTACCTACTGCCCCCTAATGCATAACTATCTCAGTACTTTAATAAGTGACAGTGAACATTGTTGGAAGAGAAAGCAGAGTGAGACTAATTAAACATAATCTTAATATGTGTTAGAAATCCTGCATCTATTTTGGATTCTTGCCTGCTTTTCCCCCTCCTTCCCATAACTTTCTTTCTTGAGACATTTGACAAATAAGCCTTTACAACTATGCTTTTGAATTATCGTAATCAACATGTGAGAAAACAAAATGGTGTATTTGCGTTCCTCTAGAAAATTGAACACATTTTAACGACACTATTTCTAAATTATGCATTTTTAAGGCACTTAAAAATGATTTTCAATTTAGGCACTTTTTATAACACTGCTCACCCTGTGTGTGTCTGCTCCAGCATATGTTCTGATCGATCGAGGTAATTCCGATAAAAGTAAGCAGTACCAATGTTCCATATTGTAGGAGTAAATCAGCTTGTATCTAAAGAGTAATTTAAATACTTATAATAAGTGAAAGAAAACTATACACTTTAATTCTTTGAATTATTATAGTAAGCAGTATTCTATCAAGAAAATACCATTAATAAACATAATTATGAATGCATTTTGTTTCCAAGATATTGATAAAAAAAAGATTTAGCAAAGTCAGGTAAGCAGTTAGTTTATCTCACGAGATAATCAAGAATGCAAACAACACTGCTAATAATAAAATGATTTCATAACAAAATACATGGATGATATCAAGATTTAATTTATTTGAAATATTACAAAAATTACAAAATTTTAAATTGAATCACTTGATATGTTGAATAAGGCAGTAATTGAATGAGCTTAGATAATGTATACAAATGACAATTGAATAATATTTTTTTCCAACATTTAGGAAACAGAGAAGCAAAAATAGCACTTTAACTAGGACAATTTTACATATCATATACACATGGTTGTTAAAATTCATTTGGGATATAAAGAATTATTCTAAATATACACAAATGCAGTTAAAGGAAAAAACCAAAGAAAAATCCAGCCTTAAGAAAAAATAAGAAATATTAAAAAATATAAAAAGTATTTGTATGAATAATATTAGCTTGATACAAACAATCATTTCTGAATTTCCTTTTCTTACAGGATTAAGAAAAAAAATTTTTTGCAGGCACCTTTTAAAAATGTTCTCGACATCATGGCATTTATAATTAGATTATTTTAAACCCTTGATAAAGTTTTATGTGCAGTAATTCAACATTGAATAATGTATGAAAGATGAAATATATGAGAGTTAAAAGCCTTTCAAAGATAAGTTACACTCACATAAAAGAAACCACTTTTTACATACATTAGAAATTGTATTAAAGTTCACAACAGCACCAAAAAAGTTAATTTTACAAATTCGATACAATAATTCTTATATATAAAAAAATCTATTTCAATTCAAATAATGTGACTTCATAATCAAAATAATCACAGAATTACTAATTAATAGATTATGTTTAATAAAATATATAAAGATTGAAATGATTCATTATGCATATGTCAACTATGCAATTTTATGTTTGGAAACTTCAGATGCAAAACTCCAAATTTATATTCTTCATAACATTTTGTGCATTTCATTAATTCAGAAATATGCATAAGAATAAAATATTTTTTGCAGCTATAAAAATATTTACAAGAAAATATATAAGCCTAGTTAAAAACTTATAGGCAATTTTATGGAATAAAAAAAAAAAAAAAACGTCTTTTAAAAAAATCTGGTTTTTAGTTTTAATAACGAAAATGACTGAACAAGAAAAGAAATACTAAAAGTCACAATAGTTTATTCATGGTTTTACATAGCTAAAGTTTAAAATTTATTTAAGGGATGGAGGAAACCACTTTATATGATAAAAGATAGGAAAATATCAGACTAGAAAAATGCTTCTAAAATTACTTTATATTTAAAGCAAAGAGAAAGAATAGAATATTGACCAAGAATTGTATAAGTAGAAAATGATCTTAGTAAATAATTCTATTGCATGACTAAATAGACGTTGAAAAGAATTGAAATGAAAATAAATATTCCTGAGTAGTCATTATTTCTGATCATTAGGAATTTGCTGAAATTTTCAAACACATCAGAGAAAGTGACTCTATGAAATATACAAATTTGAGAGACTAGTTAAATTTTATGAACAAAATATACATTATCTTGAATATTTACAACCTTGTATACTCATACGCAGCATTTCAATCTAGATGCATATATACAAGCTAAAAGTGTACTTGAAAGCACTTATGATATGCCAGCAATTAAAGAGATGTTAATGATAATAGTACTAAACAAATAGAATTCAAGATTTGTTAGAATGCCAAATTTTGTTTATTTTTATTCGTTATATTTATATATGGGAAAAGATTTCATAGAAATATAATAACAGAAAACACAAAGTTTTACTTCAATTAATGGTAATGCTATTATTATTGTGGTATAAATCAAAATCTTCATCATAATTGAGTAAGTGCATATGGTATGGCTTCATTTTAACGTAATCAAGAAAATCTTGTAAAAAATGAAATGAATTATAATAAAATATGACAATTTCTGATGGCATACTTAAGACTGAATATTTCAAATATATGACAACAGAAAGTTGTATTGCTTCAATTAAACATTTTTAATGTTGTTTTCCTTTTTCTAAGCTATGGTTTGAAAATTTTTCTTATTCTTTCTTTAATACAATCATAAAATCAATAACAAATTTAATTTTATATTCCAAATTAAGTCTTTTTTGATAATGTTCTTTTCAGCAAGGGGGTAAAAAAACCTATAAGGACAAATAAAGTATATTAAAACACAAATGCTTATACGACTTTCAAAATTAAGAAGCATAATTACAGTGGATTAGATTGTTATATATTTGGCATCACACTATCACTTACCAAAAATTCAGTTTTATTACATGAGCAGTGATATTTAATTTATGGCAGTATAAAACAAAGCAATAAATAATGATTAATTTTGAAGTAATCAGAAACTTTTGAATTCATTTACAGAATGAATGTACCATAACTAAAGTGATTTTCAAAGCAAAAGTAGGTGATTTTATATTGAAAATTATTGTAAACATAAAAAGTATATTTGAAAGAATTATTTCATTGTATCAAATAAAAAAAGGAGCAATGGATTTGATTAAATATATAAAAAATTTGTAAAATGAAATTAGAATATTATATATATATATATATATATATATATATATATAT
>JAOUZG010037166.1:27884-40322 GCA_026289955.1 Argiope argentata
ATATATATATATATATATATATATATATATATATATATATGCACATCAAATATACATGCAAAAAGTAAAAGAAGACTGGAGTATATTTATGAGATTCCTTTCATATTTATCATTTTTAATTAAACAATAAAATTAAAGTTAATTTAGAAGTTAAATAACTAGAAATATAGTGTTGAAGATAAAATAAATGTGACAAACTATGCTCATTTACTACATTATCTCAGAAACTTTTATCAACCTTTGGCACAAATAAAAAGCATGAGCTTGATTTACATATCACGAAATGTAACTATCATTTTGTAAATTAAAATAAACATATATCCTGTAACTATTATTTCTAGCATTGTGACAATGGTGCTCAACAATATATTCATGTATATTATTTTTAAAAAAATGTATTTATTAATTATAGGATATTTATTTTTACGATAATTGTATGGAAATAGTATACATTTGCCATATTAGTGTAAGAAATGAATAATAACAGGAAATTTGTAACATAATTGCTATTCATCTGTTTATCGTACTATTCATAAAAACTTACCAGCAAAAATGAAAATAATTTTTTGAAAAAGTTCACTTATAAGCGAAAGTAAAGAATTAAATTCCACCCAAACAACTAAGACTAAATTCAATAATTATATATACAGATTAACTACTATGTACACAATATAAACAGGTACCATGCCAAAAAAGGCTTCGATAAAGAGTTTGAAGAAAACTTTTAGCTGCATTTATGGACTGTGCAGATTATATAAATAAAGTGAAAGCATATTTAAAAGTCCACTTCCATTATCTTGGTGAATATAGATATTTACATCTATTAAATGGCATCACATATACAGAGTTCCTTTTCTTCTGTTAGCTGTTTTAGTAGCTGCACCGAATGCTCCTACAATGAGTAGGAAAAAAGGAAACTAAGCTCCAGGAACCAATGCTGTAGACAAAGATTTAAAAGCACCGAAATTGGCACATGAAAATTTTTTTACTGTGGTAAAGGAACATCAAGAACACAATCGCACTCCATTTATCACACTTTTGATGTGCTCCAAATGAGTCTCAACTTCTTTCACTGAGGTCTGGAGTTCTGATTGTCGACTTTTCTGTTTCTGGAAGAAATAAAAAAATGTTAACATTTTAGATAATTTAATGAAAACAATTTTTTCAAACGAATTTTTATTGGAGAATTAAAATTAATTAACATTTTATCTTTAATTAATAATTCATTATTAAAACATACTTTTTATTAAAGAAATAAAAAGATTTTTTATTTCAATATTGCTATTTTTTAATCTTTAACAATTTTATTATTATAAATATTATGGAATCTCAATATCAAACCTTTCTCCTTAACTGGTATCACTAGTATAGAATAAAAATCAAATCAATCTATCTATCTATATTAATAAAAATGCAACTCGAAATGCGTTGCTAAGCGCAAAACTGAAGAATGGCTCGACCGATTTGGCTGATTTTTTAAAAATATTTTCGTTAAGACACGAGGATGGTTCTTATGAAGAGAAAAAATGAAAAAACTGCGTGGAAAATAGTTAAAACGACACTTTTCTTACTTTCCCGCCAAAAATCTTCATTTCCTTCCCCCACACCAACTGAGTGAGATAGCAGGAAGTAATAAATTATGATTTGTTTAGAAAGAAATACGCGAAGTCAGTTGGTTTTCATTCATAGATAACGGGATGTTTAAAAAAGAAAGAAAATAGCTGCTTTTATTATTAGTATGTATGGATATTTAATTTATGCCTGCTCAAAATAAATTCTGGGCAGGGAAGAAAAAAAAAAAGAAAGAAAAGAAGGGTGTGTGTGTGTCACCATCATTTCCTCTGTGCGCGGCATTTTCCAAGCTATTTTTAAACTTTCGCATCTCTTGAAAACCAATTGTGTCTTTATTTGTTTAGTGTGTTTACATTTATGAAAATTTGAATCTCATTATTCTCTAAAAACGTATAATTTTAGATCTTTCCCTCTGCCATTTAGTAAGTAAAATATCAATTCCGGGACAATCATTGCTCGGATAGAAAGAGAAAGATGAGTAGTACAGTGAACAGATCATCTGAAGAAAATAATAATAAATAATACTATAAATGAATTATATGATTATCAAAATTTATTTCCCAAAAATATCATTTTCATATTTGTTTCATTTTATGCAAACACGTGCTGAAAATGACAGTTTTATATGTTTCATTTGGAATGATAGATCATTTATTTTTTCTCATGTAAGAACGTGATATTGTTTTGGTTAGAATGTTTTGATGTCTCCGAAATATGCGGGTAAAATATATTTTTATCTGCTTTTACCAATTTTGCATTGTTAATTATTACGTATGCTTGTTTGAAAGAAGATGCGTTTTTAAATAGCTGACCTGCTTTTATCAGTATAGCTTTAATATTACGTATGCTTCTTTGAAAGCAGATGCGTTTTTATTTCGCATGATTCATTAAAATGCGGAGATAAATTACAATCACGAAGGCGAATTCTTTGATTTGCACAATGTATATTCTTCACATAGTTAAAAGTATCAATTCAAAGCATGGCTTATTGTTTTAAAATTTAAAAAAAACACACACACGAATGCAAAACTATCTTACTTCTACTTAATATTGATTGCTTTTTGTTTGTCGTTTTTTTGAAATGACATCATCTTCTGGTTCGTTTAAGATTTCTTACTTTTAAATAATTAATCTCGCTCTCAGAAGACTATCGTTCGGTGCTTTTCTAAAAATTCTTTTTCAGTTTTAACTTTCGCACTTTTGTAATATATTGTTATTTATTTCAATTCTTTAATGGAATTAATAATTTTGATATTGCAAATGATCGAGAAAAATTTTCTCTTGCATTTATTGTTTAAAAAAATATCACATTTCCTATTTATTTCATTTCATATAATCACATGATGAGAATTATATATTTCTGTTTTATTTGTGGTAGTAATTAACTTATTTTTTTAATCAAACTTCTGAAAATGTGATGACAACATATTATTAAAAGCTGATTTTTTTTGAGATCCCCCTGATGATAAAATTTTATTTTTATTTTATGCGAAATAAATTGTTGAAAAATACGATTAAATTAAATGTTTGAAAATTCATTAAAAATAGAATTTTAATTTATAGGTCAAAACATTAGTATCATTGAAAAGCTTATTTCTTGAGCTTTAACTTGATGTAAAAATGAATTTTGTGCTATAACATTTTCGAAATTAATAGCGAAGAAACAACAAAATTTCGCTCATTTTTTAACTAATTCAGATTTTAATTGAAAATTCAATAAAAAAGGGCTCCGAGGTGCACATTCCCGGCACCCAAGGTATACATATACCAAATTTGGTAGCTGTAGAACACCCACCCACACTATTAGAGTTGCATAACATTCGCTCAGAATTTGGTATTTATGGAAATGGGAGTAAAACGACGGATTAAATATCCGGGTGTCTGGCCAAATTTAAAAATCTCTGAGTTTTCAAGGTTAAAAATGAAATTTTTCCAGGGGCACGTTTTTATCACGATTCACCTGCACATGTAAAAATTTATAAAATAACAAAACGAAAACAATTGCAATTTATTATTATTACACACATATTATTACCCTAACATTTCATTTATTTCTCTTAATAAATTAGGGAAAACTGAAAAAATTAATAAAAAGATATACAAACAAAAAATATTAGTAGTAGTTATTTTAAGTTATTTCAGAAAGATAGGTAAAAATAGCAGTAATAAAAAACAGTGATGGTGGCATTGAATTTTTTAAATATCAATCATATAAATTCAAATTTGACATAATTATTAGAGAACATGTGAATGTTTTTTTTGTGCAGAAAGTAATTACAATTTTGGAAAGCCTATTTTGTTGGATTTTAAATTTCTTTGCTTTCAGTTCTTTTAATCCCTGTTCAGTTTTCTGTTTCAGAGATGCTGCTTTTTTCTCCTCTTTTTCAGTAAGTTTTTTTTTTTTTTTTTTAGTTCTTCACGATTATAGCTGTGAGCATTGCAGGCTGCAAGCTTCATTTTTTTTGTCATATTGACCTTGAGTATGCCTCCAGCATGATGAAAAGCATTATACACTATGCACAAAGCAACCACAGACTTCTTCAGTCTTAAGTTCTCGGCGAGCAAGGCTTTGTTGATGCTGAAGCCACTCTCAACAGCTGCACTTCCAAGTGACACAATCAGTATGTTCTTTGTAAAGTTAAATAGGCGTGCACATTTTTTATCAGTACCCAGTAAAGAATTATATATATATATATTCACAATTATTTTCCCAGAAGGTGAGGTGTATATCCATTTGACAATTTTGTACAATTTTATTTAGGGATTCATAGAAGAAGACGTATGTTTATAGTATAGAAAGAATAGCTGATAATTCATTTCTGAAAAAAGGAGCCAGCCTAAAACAAATGGTGTATGCAGTCTTATCTTTCTTTAAATTAAATTTCTATGCAATATTACTATCAGAAAATATTATTCTAAAGATATTAGCAACATCTGAGGTTGATCGAAAAGATAAATGTGTCATTACTGTATGGAGGCACCACAGTATTTCATCTTGTATTAAGTATTTCTTCATTATTTCCTTTTCAGATGGCCCACTGGCAATTTCTTTAGTATTATAAGTCTGAGAGCTACTTTTGTCATCTTCAGAAGCATTTGTTGTTGTTTCTTCTAAGGTTGATGAAGTACTAGTACTAGCAGGTAACCCTGGCACTGTGTCTGTTACAAGATTCCGCAGATTTTTTTTTTTTTTTTTTTTTTTTTAAATTTCAAACTCTGTTGGCCATCATCTTGAACTAAACAGTGCTGAATATTTTTCTTGTGTTTAAAACCCTTTTCATGGCTGATGACTGCTTGAATCCCCATATTACTTTTTTAAAAAATATCTTCTTACAAGCTGAACATTTTGCATTATGCACATCTTTCACATCCGGTTCCAACCATTTGGCCCACTCAGGATGAAACTTAGCATCCCACCAATCATAATTAAACACAGTTTTATTATGTGACACTATATCACTGGAATATGATGATAAAGTAAACAAACTCAAAAATCAATCTTTTTTTCTTTAACTTCTCATATAACTGAATTATAAGAATAGGAAAGCACGAATACCATCCCAAACCACCAACTGATAAGAAATAAACTACCAGAACCTCATCCTGTCCTGCTGTATTCCTTCCCCAATAATGCAACAGGGCAGGTGTCTCTCAGCTCTACCACTACACAGGAACAAGGTTCGCTTTGCAATACAACCTGACAGATGAAAGAGAACAAATCTCCTACACCCACCTCATCTAGATTCTCCTTGTTTTCTTAGAAAAACAGGAAGAAGGATTCAACCCCTTTATTAACTGGCCTTCCTTCTCTTCTTTTCAGCAAAATGAGATAAGATTGAATTGCAGCAAGAGTTGAGAAACATACAACTTTTTTATATTTATGCATTTATTATTTTTCTTTACTCACAATTTTGTTTCAATAATAATATGCTTTATAAGATTATTGATTTTTTTTTTTAATTTCCAGGAAAATTACATAATTTGCAAAATTTTCTGAGTTTTCCAGGTTTTTTTCCAGTAAAAAAAAAAAAAAACCCTCCCTGATTTTTTTAGGTTTTCTAAGTAGCCAGACACCCTGAAATATGAACTAATCCCACGAATCTTTCATATTTCTTAATTGCTCATTTTTCTTTACCATGTTGTTATTTTTTTCTTCATCATGCTACAATGAAACAATTGTGTTGTTGGTTGCATATTAGGTGCCGATTAATGGTTCTTCAAGAAAACAATTGTAACTTGGATAAAAGATAATAAATACTGTGCTGAAAGTATGCAGCATTGCTGGCTATACATTTTGTTCATCTGTTTGAAACATAGTGAATGTCATCCTATATAAATCCCTCATATTTTGAGGCGATACTGACATAAGCCCTTTTTTGACATCGTTGTAATTGTTGAAAAGTTGCTGGAAAAGTGTGTGAGACATTGAGGAAAACAAGAAGAGGTCAAGTCTGAACAAGAGTTCTCAATTATGTGCAGAAACAATATCTATCACTGTATGAAGCAATATCTGGCTACAAAATCATTTTTCCATGCAGCACAATTGGGGGGGGGGGGTCTATTTATAAATCTGGGTTCCCATTCAAATTTCGGGGGTGGGACTTTCTGTTTTCCCTGTGCATATCTTCCAGTTATAAGAAAATGGGTGAATAGCTCTCAAAAGGTGGTTATAATAAAATATATGTTTTGAGGAGAAAAGGCAAGGAAAGGGCACAACAATTTAACTTATTCAAAATAATAACATATGAAAAGAATGTTTGTATTCACAAAAAGAAAAACAAACAAGCTTATTTTTATTATTAATATCTAGAATGTAGCAAGACAGAATTTAAATATTAAAGTGAAGGGAAATATTATTTCTCATGCTCTTAAATTATAAATCATACAAATTAAGGACTTGAGTTAAATAAAATGCAAAACATTTTTATTATAATGATTTAAATAATTTAATAATTACAATAAATAAATAAATACTGACAATTAAGATTTTTTTAAAAAAATTATTTATTATTTTTTGCCACATCAAGTATTTGGGCACCAATTTCAACAAATTTGTCAGCCCCATGAAGCAAATTAGACCTATATATAACAAATACGATTAATTTCTGTATGGCTTAATGTATCTTTTTTTCAGCTATTTCCTTTCAGCAAACACATTTCCAATAAATTATTGAATAAATAAATAAATAATTAATGTGACAAAACAGGTTTTAATGCCCATAAAAATTCAGTTTTAGATAACTGTTACAAAACTAAAAAGTTCCAAATCCTTTTGTTTCTGGACACTAAATTTGATGATTTTAGATTTGAAGTGCCATTTCCCCCCTGCATTCCTTTCATATACTAAGTCCAATATAAATGAAGGCTCTTTTGAACAAACTTGCAGTTTCAAAATTACTTAGGTTTACTATCTTTTTATAAATAGATTTTAAAGAACTTCTGGAGGCTATTCAATAAAATTGGGATTGAATTTTTTTAAACATCCAATTTCTATTGAATATGAATTTCGAGCAGTTCATTGTTTTTTTTTTAAAGATTATCTTATCTACTTTGAATAAGCTCACAGTTTCTCAAACCATAAACAAACCATCCAATAAAATAAAGTTGATTAAATAGTATTAGTTAAATCAAAATAATTAGTACTTGAATAGTTAATACTGAGCATAACATTTTAATGATATTAGTTTCAACTTATCTTCCCTGAATTCAGAAAAGCTTCATTTCATTTTTTTTACAAGAATTTAAACTAATACTTACAGTTGATAATTCTTTAAGCTGGTTCAGTCTACTTTCAAGCTGAGAACGTTTCAGTCTCAATTCCAAGCTCTTTTTGAGGAGTTTCCTCTTTTCATCTTCCTTTGCTGAAATATTACAATATAAATGTAATCAATTGTATCACATGTATCTACTTGAGTTCTATTCTAAATTATTGAATAATATGATAAATTAAATACCAAGGTTTGATTTTAATTTAGAAGAAGAATTTTAAGTAATTTGTTTTTTGACCCTTAAAGCAAATTTATATGTGAAAGCCTAAGTATATGCAAGTATTTTCTAAGCATAGGATACTTTCTGCTTTAAAATAATACATAATTTTCATTAAAAAAATTCAAAACATATAAATACATTTTAAAATTTTGAGTAAACATTGTTAAAAATTTAATATTCATTTCTGTATTTTGCCAGTAATGAAAAGGATGTGTTTTATTTCAATAAATCAAACTAAAGAAAGTGCATTGTTATTGCCAAAAAATTATTATATCTTTTATAAGATAAACAATGAAAATCTGTGACCTTTTTTAACATTTCTAAAAATTAAAAAAAATTACCTGCTAATTTAGGTGGACACTTTTTAATGAAAATGTTAATGATGTGCAAACATAGCATGATCTAAAAAACTTAAGAAGGGGAGGGGGTCAACAAAAAATTATTAAGGGGAAAAAATGGATATTTTACTAGAAATAAGTAAATAATTTTGTTTGTTTGTTTTTAAAAACATTTCAAGAAATTTGCAAAACAATTTAAGTTACTTTTTGTTATTTTACTACAATTGATTATTTTAATCTATTCAAATCGACAAAACATGGGAAAAATCTTGGATACAAAATTACTTATTTTAGTCAAAATACTCTTAATATGATATGACAAATTCTACAAATGATAACAATTTTATTTAAAAGTTCATACAAATGAGACTCGTTACTTATTCACAGTTATATTTTTTCTTGCATAGAAAATGCAAGCTGTTTGATGGCTGCTCCCACTATTTTTAAGGAAACAAAATACAATGATTTGATGTTCCATTAACAATAAATCTGCTAATTTTGTAATTCATTACAAAAACAGTTGGAATACAAATTTTCTGTCTAGATTAAATAACCTTTTCAGTTCAATTTTCAAACTACATAAATTCCCTTTATACATTCTAAAAATAATATCATATCAAGTTTGTAGCATCATCCTTAGTCTCTGATATTGATGCTGAATCAGCACTCTATTTAAGAACTAGTTACCTTTAATGACCAGCTAGTTAGAACAATTGCATTATGTTATTACTAAAGTTTTTAGTTACCTTGGTTCCTTAATGGATGCTTCACCAAAACACTATTAATCTTCAAATTTCGATAATCATATAACTTTTATCATCATAGAAATCTTATGAAACTCTGTTTATTGTACCATTTATGCCCTTTTTTTTCTTCTGGAAGTTAAAATTTAAAGTGATGTAAAAAATAATAGAACAATTAAAATATTTAGAAAATATAACTACAAAAAATTGAATCTTTCAGCATTGGAATTTCTGTACATTTAAAAAAAAAATTTATGGAATATCTCAAAGAATTATTTAATAGAAAAATTTCCTGTTCACCATAAAATTCAGTTTCCCTAAATAACTGTATTTCTGAAAAAAATAAATAATGAAGTTTGAATTTACAAAGTCCTTTTAAACTGTAAATCATATTCAGTAAAATAATCTTTTAAGTCTAATGTTTCAATTTTCTGCGATTATGTCTGACTGAATTATAAAGCTCTAAATATCTTTGTTTTAGGATAATCGACAATTTCGTTATCTTAGGTCATTCATATTTAGGGAAATTCTAGGAATTGAACTGTCATATTTCCATCAAAATGGTCACTGTAGAAGTCTAAACCTCTTCATTTTAATAGAATATAAAGTCATTCAAATTTTCATAACCATTTTAATTGCAAAAGAGTAGGAATTTTGTTTCATTTAGAATATTAGTGTCTCAAGAATATTTTATTAAATATGAGAGGATTTGTATAAAACAGAGGATTTGTATAAAAATATAAAGTTAGAAAATCATCAGAGCTTTTATTGGCTCACATTACATAAAATAAAATTATTTACTTTACACAGATTTTTGTATTAGCAGATATAAGCCTATTAATAAAAGTTTATTAATAGCTGATTAGAACAGATATCTTGTTTATCTTAAACCCTAATTTATTGAATTAATAATATAGAGAAAATATCAGAGAAAACTTTCTTTTTCATTAGGTTTTAGAAAACATATTTCATATTAACCACATACAGATATAAGTTGAAAATCACATTTCTCTTGGTTTAATTTTCAATATTAGTTAACTAATTTTTTAAATTCTTTTTCCAATGTCATGGCAATACCTAAATAAAAGACAATTTTTTTTATATTTAATAACAATAAAAGCCAATATTGTGTTCTTGCAAATTGTATTTTATTTTTTATTTTGAGTAAAATTAAACTATTAAAAAATAGTCAAAACGTTTTTTAAAATTTGATATCAATTTTGAAGATGATATAAACATCATTTTTGTGCAGTCATATTTTCTGAAGTTACCAAGGAAAAAAGAGAACATTTTACTTAACTTTTAAATAATGGTAATTCGATTTAAAATTTTACTAAAAAAAAAAAAAAGACTAATCCAAAAGTGAAGTGTACATTCCCATCCTCCAATGTATGTATGCACTGAGTTTAACAGGTGTAGTCAAAAGGTCTAGCCTCTAAAGTGCCAGTACATACACAAAAACGTACCTTTATTATTGAATAAGATTTTGGATTTTGCAACACATAGACAAATCAGTTATGTTTGTGTACTTTTCTGCTGAGAGTTCAAGTGAGGCAAAGGTCACAGAACATAAAAATTGTTTTTTTAGAACCTGAAAACAAAACTTATGGCCTATTTCAAAATCTCTAAAAGAATTTTGATATTTGTTATCTTTTTAAGAATGTTGGAACCTATGTTATTGAGAATGCAAATGTAATTTTTAAGTAATAATTGACATAAAAATTAAAAGTTTGAATTTTATGGTATTAATTAAAATTTACCTGTCTAATTCCCAATTATCAAAACCATTGTAGATTTATATTATCAATATATTGGATACATTTTTGATACAAAACGAATTAAAAATTAATTATTCAAGACAGTGGGAAAGGAAACTAACATTCCCAGATATAAACATTAATGTAAATCATGCAATCAATCTATTACCAATACCGCCTTAATTTATTGAAACATGATTTCATTTATTATTATCAACACAAACTCTAGAAGATTTAATTTACAATACTAGTTGACAAATTTTTCTACCATAATTTTAAAATTGTAAAAAACACAAGGTTGAATATAAATGTATTTTTATCAGGGCCTAACAACCTTATTGGGGTGAAAAATATCTTGCACAAAGGACTTTTCTTTGAGAAGACACTTTGAAAGAGATGATTGCCATCCCACTGGCAATTCTTCTTTATTTCATCATGGACATTATAAGAATGATTGTTCAGGTAAGGATAGCTAATGATTGTTCACATATGGATGTTATGGAAATATAAAAGTTATGGCAAAGTAGAAAATAAATCATATCAAATTTTGCAATTTAATATGATTTTTTAAAAGCAGTAACAGAGGTCTCTCCAACACTTTCTCACATCACTCCAATAAAGACTTTAATTCTCTTCTACATGAAATTGTCAACCTTAGGAAAGAAGGGAATGCTTTCACAGCATTGGTGAGTAACAGTTATGAAATATTGATCGGCGGTTAAACTAAGCATTTTCAACAAAACCAATGAATCTTCATGATTATTTCTTAACATTCAGTAATAGACACCTGAAAATTGAATTAATGTTTCAGAAAAGGTGTTTTCACATGATTGAAATATATTGTATATCAAAGTTTTATAAGTCTCATGTTAAAAGTTTATAGACAGCATGCAAGAACTACAAATGTTATTAAGTTAAAGAAAATAATTTAAAATATCATGTGTTCACCAAAAAGAAAGATAGCTATTGAAATTTCAATACATTTTGAAATGTTCAAAAATTAATAACACAAGTTCAGAATTGGCTGCCTCATGATTTTTGGAATGCATATAGTTGCAGGTCAAGAAAATTAGATTTACAATACATAATAATAATAAAAAAGGTTGATAAAATGTACTGACAATTTAACAGCATTAACATCATTTGGACTACTATCACTATGAGCTAGTTGACCATATTTTCTTAGTAAAACTTGACATGATTGCCCATTTGTGGTTATTTCTATTTTGTAATTTTTTTTTTAAATTCTAGGCTCTTCTGGTGATCAGTTCATTTTCCCAGGAATATAGTAATTTTGCCAAATTATTAGATAGCACAGACGTGTTATTTTAACTGTCTTATGTATGCTCTGTTTATTCTACACATAAAGGAAATCAATTATATGACATCAAAGTACAATTAAACGCAAATGTGAAACTCGTCTATCTTCTAAATTTCACAACATTGTGACTTCACTTTTTTGTATTTGTCTCATAACTCTAGACATATTCTTAAGGATATAGTTTTCAATAGCATAAAAAAAATTCATATTTAAATATTTGATGAAATAAAGAAAATAGTTTAATTTCAGAACAGCAATGGTTTATTTTTAGAAATTAGGCCAAAAATATTTTTGGAAGTTAACTTGAAAGCATATTAAAGTCTAGCTTATTTTTTAAATAAAGTTTCAAAAAGGAATATTTTTGAAATACATATTCCCAATTTACAAAGTATATATAGATAAAATTTGACAGTTATAGATAAAATTCTCTGGAATATATGACTTTACACCTACATAACCACCTTTATTACCAATAGAGATAATTTAAAAGCCCCTTTTTGTATAATGCAAATGCACCATTGGATACCAGGGAATGGAAGCAAAGCTCCATTTGTAAATTTTTGAATTCAATGTTTTTCTCATACTCAAATATATTTCCTATACTCTAATAGTTTAAAATGTAATACCTTTGAGAGGTATATATAGATAAATAAATAAGAAAAAAATGTATCTTAAATAAGAAAAGAAAGTATAAATAAGAAAAGAAAGTATAAATAAGA